>JAJFBB010000017.1:0-250000 GCA_020882235.1 Schizaphis graminum | reverse complement strand
AAAGTATTAGTATATTATGTTTAAACATTAATACATATTTTTAAAAATATTTTTTTTTTGCTTATTAAAAACAATATTTACAATTTGTAACAATTATTTGTATAATAAGCAAATTTGCAGACTTTTTTTCTACATAAAATTGGCATAAGGAAGGAGACTGTATAGCGTCTATACTCTATAGTAACATAATTCTCCGCAAAATATTCAATTTTGGTTATACTTACCTACGTACTAGTACTATTACTAAAAAAAAAAAAAAAAATTATATTATATATTAATCTACCAGTAACAAATAATTAGTTATTACTTTAATCAATAATTCTTTTAACCTGAAAATTTGCATTTAAACAAAACTAGCTATATAGGTACCTATAATTGTATTTATATATTATAAACATGTTATTTTAAATAATATCTTGGTTTAATTTATTTTCAACATTTCAACAAAACATTATACATTCAGAGATGTATGTTTGATAAAAAATCTTTAGACTTAATTATAATAATTAATTAATCTTAGTCCACAATTAATGAGTTTTACCAACCGATAAAAAGGTATAATAGCTTATAATGGTTTATTATGTGGTAGCTTTTAATATTATTATTTTTCTCCTCGACCCAGCAAAAACATAATCAAAAGGTTATCAAATAACTAATATGACCGATTATTTAATGTGTACCAACTAAAACGTATATAAAACTAGTATTTTATTCATTGACGTAATTATATATTGTTTAATAAAATTGCATACTTATCAGCAAGACTTCCAAGCACAACTGAGCCGGTAAATACTCCAAACATGTAACTCATCTGTGCTAAAGATCCCATCCATCGATTATCGCAAATCATATTCCACTAGAAGTCAACAGATAAACCTATACAGTTACAGTTCTAACGTTCCAATACTCTAATTTATTTTATAGATTATAATTATAAAGTTATAGTAAAAAGAAATAAAAATCCATAGAAAGAATTCATTTACGATATTCTGAGTTGAATTTAAATAAGTAATAACAAATGATTTTTTAAAATACAACGGGTTTCTAAAACATACGATATAAATTGGTTTTCATTAATTATTATACCTGCGTAGCTCTAGTACTTCCGTAGTATGTTTCATTAAATACCCATTTTTCACAATTTATAGTTTTATTAAAAGTATTTAATGCTTGACACGAATCGTTATTAAATTTTGGTGCCACAATCCAATTTGTGATATTTGATCCTGATTCCGAATCCGGTATTAAACAACTGCAGATAAAAAACACATTTGAATTATATTTCGATTTAATATAATATAATAGAAACGAATAATAATTTATACATCAATAATCATTATAAATAACAACATATTATATTTTAGGTAATATTTAAAAATGATACTTAGAAAATAAAATAATAATTTATAAATTAAAGGTTAACGATTATATAGACGATTTGATCAGATTAATCATTTATTAGGTTAATCATCTTTCTTCTTGTAAAAAAATAAAATAAATCGATAAATTACGTAATAATAATGAAATCGAATTACTTTAAAATTAATAATTTAAATTAGCTTTTTGATTTCTGATATTATAGGGTATTATACAACATAAACTAATTTCGCTATTTATAAACTCATTTTGAAAAATTATAATATTTTACCAGATAATACAAATTTATACTTTCTAGTTTTAATTTTATGCAATGCGTAGGAAGTTTCTGAATCTTATCTGACGTAGGTGTAATAGAATAAGTATAATTAAGTGGGTTGAAAATAATTTGATTGTTTATTGTATATAGGTACCTACAGTCCGGGTTTATATTTTAAAATATTTGACAATATTATTATTGTTATATAGTTTGAGAAAACGAGTGGACAATTTTGTATATACTTGTAATCAGGTACAGCAGCAACAGTGACTAAAACCATCATGTGTAGACCAGCTGTGAATGCTGACATTAGATTTAGTAAGAACTGCCGCAGTTGGTATGATCCGAAGTCCCCTAAAACATATGCACATAATGTATATACATAAAAATACGTATACAAATTTTCGGTATACAACAATATAAAATTAATGAGCAACACATTACAAACATATACCTAAGTATAATTTGACACCATATCTTATATATCATATTATTTTACATAATAAAGCAACATTTCATTTATACACATACACATACACACACACACACACACACACACAACACACACACATATATATATATATATACTACATTACTACCTTAGTAATGGAAACTACTGAACTACATAAATACTTCAAATAATATTTTAGAAAATTTAACATTTTTTAATTTATACAATAAATACAAGGTTTTATCATTGATTTCATAACATATTTTAACATTAATATAGTTATTTTCATACCTATCAAATCAATTGTTTGTCAAATAAAAATACGCTAAGTCACAAAATATTAATTAACTTTAGTTGTAGCCGTTGTAGGTTAACTACTACGCTGAGTAGAGTTAAGTATCAAATAAAAATTGTCTTTTAAAAGAATTTTTAATGGCGTTTTTATAGAGTTCTTAGTATAAACATGTATACATGTTTCTAACGAGAACGAATTTAGTTATATTACCTAGGTATTATTATTTAAATAAATAAATAATAAATCATCATAGAGAAATTAAATTTTTACCATTTGTAAGTAAAAATAGAAACTAAATTATTCATAGTATTGATTAAATATACAGTATATTTAATCAATGCTAATAGTTGTTAAATTTTTTATTTACATGACTTAAAAGTTAAAAGTTGAATACAAAGTTACAAATAACAATCTTATCCTTATTCGCGTGACTTTATAAATCAATGTATCTTTAAATTCTACGGATCATTATCTTATTTACCTAATTGCAAATTATATTTGTTTGATACATTATATTACTATGAAAATGTTCTTCCAGACTACAAGTTGGTGATTGTCGATTGTTGAATTATAGTAAAGTGTAAAAAATATTTCGATTAGATTAATTTTTGTTCATGATAATTTATCATTTCATATTGAGAGCATTACACTATGTTAAAATAAACGAAACTCAATACTTAGCCTATGTAATATTCTGTTCAGTTTTTTTATTTTATCATAATAATTTATGTATCTATACGTAATACCTACATACATTTTCCTCATAAAAAATAATAATTAATTAAATGAATAAAATACTTAACACGAAATAAATATTACCATAATTTTTTACGGTTTCAATTGTATTAACTATAAAGCGCCTATGATACATTTATATACATTTATTTAAGATTAAAATTATTGTCAATGAAATACATTCAAGAATTCAAATAAAAACATGAAGAGCTTGAGAGCTAAGCTCACATGAGTAATTTGGAGGCCATTTAATGTCTTGTCTATACTCTATATACTGCTGACTGCCTAGTTAAATAATCTCTCAATGTTACTCTATATTGGCCAAGATCAAGAAACTGAAAATAAACTTTTATTAATTTAATTTTATCTCAACATAGTGTAAAACTAGGTACTTATAAAAATATATATCTTGGAGTTTTTGATAACATGAAGAGTATTTTAAGCAAATATTATTTTTATCATCTCGTAAATGATTCTTGTAGTTAAAAATATCGAAATTTATATTTTATATATAGTAATTAATGTAAATAAGTAATATACTAGATATTTGGTTAGTAAATTATCAACTAATAATATGTTTATTTTAATATAAATATAGTTTGATTAGTTTGAAACTCTATGAAGTATATCTTATCAGAATTCAACTTTATTGTAATAGAACAATATACGATTTATACTTATACATTTGAATATTCTGTAAATATAAATACAATCACAATTAATAATTATTGATCTCTTCTGTAACGCTAATAATCTAAAACTCTAAATATCTCAAAAACTAAATAAAGTGTACTATCTATCTTAAAATTATAATGTAGATAGTAGGTAGAAATGTAGTAGAATATGAAAATTAATTTTTTATAATTTATATTTTGTATTTAGACTAAATAATTTATTTATGATAAATGTCGTTTGTATTTTTGTTTTATAATGATTTTTGTAGTTTGGGGGATAAAAAAAAATGTGTGCGAAAAAATGTAAAAACTAGCAAATCAATAAAAATTACGAAATAATAATGATAATAATATTTTTAATTTTTACAATTTATTGTTTTTGATATTAAATATTTAAATCTGGACATTTATTATTAAATACAAAATATAACTACAATGATTAAAAAAAAATTAAAAATCGGTAATAAACGGATAAATCACTGTTGTATAAATTTGAATTACATAGCATATTGTTTAAATGCATTTATAAATATTATTTTATTATTAAATTTATTTAAGTTTAATTTGTAGTATAAATATTATAATTTGATATCACAACAAATCTTTATATTAAGTTCCCCTATGAAATAACATATTATGTTCAAATTTAAAATCTTAATTCTTAATTTTTTCAAGTTACTTAAAATTTAAAAATAGCTCTACAAATAAAGCTAAAAAGTAATTAGTAAACCATATCAAAATGATGATTGATTTGAAACACATTGAAAGTTTAAGCTTTAGTTATAGAGTATTTTATTGCTAATTTAAAATATAACTATTATATAGAAATATAGCTCTATTGTTATTTGTTAATCCTGTACTAAGTGTACTGTACTATGTAACAGTGGCCTAGTTTCGAAGTGTAGAGGCAAGTACTAACCCCATAAAAATGTTTTTATTGGGAGGGTCGTAGAAGTATAATTTTGCCCCCAAATATACCAACAGTAGAAATATTTAAATCTTCTGAAACAAAGCAAAAATGCACTTGATGTACATTTAGAAGTTTAGAAATATTTTTTTCACAAACCATAAAGTATACATTTATTTTATGTTTTACCTGTTATGTAATATATGTTGACGTATTGTCAACGTTATCGCATTATCAGTGTGTTACAAAAATAACCTAATAACATGATTTCATAAATTATGATTACAAGATTATCAATTTATCATCACATTATTTTTTTTTCAAACAAGTTATAATACCTTAGTTATACCTTTTTTTATGAACTCTTATGACTTATGTGTTTTACTGTTTTATATTATTTAATTAACTTTATGAGTGCCTACGATTTGTTTTCAAATCATAAAATGAGTTTTGAGACTTGTATGAAAACAATCGATTAGGTTATAGTTTCGATTTTAGTGAATACATTTTGCCACCTATTTCCTTACCCAATCACGCCACTAATTTTGAACTTGACTTTTCACTGTGATTACTTGAATTCAATGGTGAATCATTGCATACAAAAAATTATTCTGAGTGGAGTTGTATTATCAGCGTCTATTTTTAAAGGTTAAGTTATAATTTATTTCTTTTACTACTAGACATTTATTTTTTTAATAGTAATACGTCGTGGTACTTAGGTTAGACTAAATTATGCTAGATACATAGCATATATTAAGTTATTATTATTAATTTTTAAGCAGATGTGTAGGTACTTAATTGTGTGTTTCCCGTTTATAGACATGTGGAAAATTTCCGCCCTTAAAATATTACCCCAGAATTAACACTTGATTACCATAAAATATAAGTAAATTAGGTTGATATCCGGACCCCACACCTCGAGATTTTTAAAAGTATAGAAACATTTTAGTGGTGAATATAAGGCATAATAAAGGGTATTATACTATGATGTTTAAGTATCTACTATTTATACTAAAAAAAATGTTGGACCCACCGACATTTTTTTTCTGTTACGGCCTTGTATTTTACAATAACTGAAAATCTGAAAACGTATATGATAACTGATGAGCATCACCGGATCAATATATATTTGTACGGGGCAAAGTAAATTTTCGGGCATTGTTTACATTGCCCGGTCTATGTATACTTTGTCCGGTGATTTTAGCTAGGCAATATACATTAAAATATTATTTATAGTATTTTAACCGGGCAGGGTTATACTTTGACCAGTTCTAGTATACTTTTTTCTGTAGTAAATTGGACATTATAATTTAAGCTATTAGCTTACTATTTGAGTGAATTTTTTTTTAAACGTGTTAAGTAGTTAAAAAGAAATAGGTATAGTGAGGGCAGGTATGAGGTATTGAGGTATAGTAATAGGTATATGCATAGAACTAATGAACTAATAGTACAATATTATATGAAACCATTGTCTGTTAGTACTTCAAATATTAGTATGAGCCACCAGGTAGGTACTAATATACAAAACTCTTGATATTATCTCTTTAATTATCATCGTTTAAAATTGGTTACTGTGGAGGAGATGCCTGATCTAACTATTACATTGAGAGAAGCAGCGAGGAAATATTGAAATGTAGGAGGACAGGGTTATGCATTTATGATAGATGTAATTGAATTCAACGATGTTCAAACAAAAATATAAATGTAAGGCGTCAAAGAAAAAATGCCATTCTATAATAATTGCAAAAATAAATTACTAAGGTGATGATATTTAAGTATTGTTTAATGTAATTGCAATCAATAATGTAACGGCAGGCGCGGACTGGCTGGGATGCTGGGATGCTACAGCATCCCTTGCCCTAAAATATATTTTTATTTTTTATCATACGACTGAAGAATTTAAAGTAATTTAATATTGTACTATTTGAATGTGTGTTGTAACTTAATATATATTTACGTTTTTTTACGTATTTTCAATAATTTATTTAAACAAAATAATATATTTTAATATTTTATAAATAATTTACATATTTTAAATTTGCCCTTTAAATTATGTAGCATCCCGTGCCCTTTTTTACCAGTCCGCGCCTGTGTAACGGTAATCGTAAAAATAAATAGTTAAGGTAATAATATTCAACTAATAAAGTAATTAGCAAGATTGATAAGATTAGAAAGGTTTATAATTTTAAAATAAAAACTTTTGGTTTATATTGCCCAAGTTTTACTGGGCAATTCTATACAGTCCGGGCAATGTATAATTTTGCCTATATTTCCCGTCATAATCGGGTAGTACCATAATGCCCGAGCAATGTAAACGTTGTCCGTAACATATATTATATGTAATACCCAGTGTTTATCAATTTCATCGATTTTTCTAACCTACGAATAAGTATACGTGTTTTATACGCCGGTAGATTTATCACAAACTAAAAAGGTATCCTTTGTGCCACGAAAATATATTCATTTTATTTTTAAATGTTTTATTTTAATTAAATTAATAATAAAAAAAAAAATAATAATAATAAATACAAAAATACAAATTTTGAAGTGTAAAATTTCTTAATTGTTATAAATCGTAATCGGTTATACGTATTAATTTAAAACGTATGCGTTAACCTTATGTCCTTATGTAACGATAGGTAAAATAACTTGTTGAGAATTACATCTTATTATGACTCAAATACAATCAAACATAAAAAATGAATTGTAATTTATATGTATCTATACGTTATTTGTAGTTCAATTGACATATACCCTCAATAGTCAATACCTACTATCAAAAATAAAAACAAGAATTCCCTTTAAAAGTTTGTTGCTGTGGGCACGTAAACGCCTTATGTTTGCATATAAATACACCACTGGTTTTCATTCAATATACCGGTACAAATATTGTAGATCGGTATAAATACTAGTTTGCAGTATAGATATAAGTAATTAAAACTTAATTGTGTTTAATAAAATAAAATAATGCATGAAAAAGTGAAAATTATAAATAAAAATAATATTAAAACTTATAATTTAATTGATTGTCTAACTTTTCAAATTTCTACGGGAAATTTTTACTAATTATAAAATAACAAAAAATATTTGTAGTAAAATTTGTATTTAACGTGTGATTATCCAATAAATAATATACATTGTGAATGGTTTTGCACAATTGTATTTTCGATACTTTTAAATTATCGTATTAAAATTGAATGAACCTTGTGTTACATTTTCAAGCTTTTACATATAGTTTTTTTTACCAAAATGAATCGAAAAACAAATCTTAAATTCAAAATAAATAGGTAGATCTAAAAGTCTAAATATTTTTAAAACTATATCATGTATATAATTACTTATTGCAATAGCTGATGGTCATTTAAAGTCTGTACAGGTTTTCAACTTTAATAAAAAGAAAAAAATATAATCGATTTTGTCGAAAATTCATGTTACGTATAATATATATTCTAAATTTTTCTTGATTTTTTTAAAAATATATTACCATTATTTTGAAAAGTACTATTTTTTAAATTTTTACTCTTCGAAAGTATACCAACTAGATCCAACCTATTTAATTGGTCCTAAAGATGACGTCATAAAAAAACACATTATTGTAAATGTAAAATCGCCACATTCAAATTTAACAAGAATATAAATTGAAATTAGATTCATGGAAGATATATCACAAACTAAGTGTAAATCGATCTATAATATAATAATATTTACTAGGATAGTATTTTATTTTGATACAGGTAGGTATAAAAATATAATATAACATACGCATGTATTATTGATTTTATAATAGAAATGTTTTATACTAAAAATGATAACAAATAACAGTTTAATTATAATATTCATTATTTATACTAAATATTAAAAAATAATTTTACATTTACATAGGTAAGCGTCATATTATATACATTATACACAATGTAAAACAAGAATAAAAAGAAAATTTTAGGTAGGGAATTTATTTCTTTATATTTGTCATTCTAGTTATATGGATATCGGTCAATGAAGCCCCAAAGGGCTTTCAGAATTCTGATCAAAATAAATTAGAACTAGCTCAATACTTTGCGTCAATAAAGTATATATTGTAAAACTGCGACAAATTTATTTTGAGTTAATGGTAGTTAGGGCATTTTTGGCTTCATTCCATTTAAATGAGATGAACAAAACTATTATGCACAACGATAAGATATATATTCATTTAATGTTTAAATCATTATTATTAGTTTAAATTGTTCGATAACATGAAATAAAGTATTTGATAATCACGAAAATAATTGTCCGAGAATTATAAAATAATTACGTGTTAGTATAATAAAACACGAGTAGTGCATATTCTAGAATCAATTTATTTTATGTTTATTATTATTGATATTTAACTTATAAACACATTACAATTGTCTATAATATTTTATGTGTGATTTAAAATTTATAAATTTTCAATGTTAACAAATTTTGGTTTAATAAAAAAAAGTTTAAGTTGATCTAATTTTTATATTTTTAAAATAAATAATGTACTACAAATTATGATGATGATGTCATAATTTCTAAAAAAACTCCATAACACAAGTCTTGATTTTAAGCTTATAAAGAAAACGTGATGATTATAAAATGACTTGATCATCAACATTTACGTTTTAAACTTTTAAAAACATAGTTATATTGTTATCTTCCAATAATTATTTATCCGGTACTTAAGATTTTTGGGGATTTCATATAATTTCATATAATTTTATAAAAGTACTATACTATAGTACTTTTATAAATATATTAATTACAAAGAACTCAACACAATAAATTATTTTGTGCTTTTCATTAAACAAAAAGATGATTTCTATTTATTGATAGGTAAGTCTTGTAAATATAGATAAATAACACGTGTTAAATAGATTTAAAGTTCATTTTCAAATGTTTTATATAGATTACAAATTACAAGTCATTAAAATTGAGGTCTTGATAACCCGATAAATGTATAAATGTAAGTATAATGTACCTATATAATATATGAGGTCATTATGTTATATTTTAGAGAAAATAAACCAAAAAAATGATATAAACTACAAATTATAATAACCTTGACCATATTTTTAATACAATTATTGATGTCACCTATGTAATATATATATTATACACTTTAAATAAATATTATTTGATCAATTACTAATAATGACTGACTAAAATTTAAACTTTTCTATTGATTATTTTATATGTGTATTAGTGAAAATCGTTTAAATAAAATAAAAATAATCATAATTTATATTATTATACATTTATATTAGATACTTAATAATTAATTTTAAATGCACAAGTTCACAATTCTATTATTTTCATTTGTATATCATAATACTAGCCAGTAGTCCATCTTAGATGAATGATACAAACTATATACAATATATTCTAAAAATTATACATAAAACGTTGCGTAAAAAAAGTTTTGTTAATGAAAAACTATTGTAATTTCAA
This sequence comes from Schizaphis graminum, assembly GCA_020882235.1. Classification (NCBI taxonomy): domain Eukaryota; kingdom Metazoa; phylum Arthropoda; class Insecta; order Hemiptera; family Aphididae; genus Schizaphis; species Schizaphis graminum. Next base: position 239,848 of record JAJFBB010000017.1, on the reverse strand, counting down.
TAAAATATTATACAGTTACCTTACTATATTATAAATTTTATTAATCAATATAAAAGAAAAATATATAATTAGGTACTCCCAGTTTTCTAACATTTAAAATTTTAAATTAAAATGTACTTTAAAAAAAGAATATCTGATATACATTTCAATTTATTTTGCTTGTATAATAATAAATAAATAAATTAGTATTTAAAAATTATTTCTTACCTAAATGATCCATATAAAAATCAATATTTGTACTTTTCTCCATTTTTGTTGCACTGTTTTTATTTTTAAATTAAAACCTAAAATCAACTAAATTAAAAAAAAAAATGACTATAGCAAACAGTTAAAATTCATAAATGTATTAATGAACTCATTTTTTAATACTACACAAGGGAATGTATTTATTAAGGGAAGTGATTGAGCTGTTTTGAGCGTGGCAGTCAAATAGAAACTATAGCATTGAATACTAAGTCAGCACTGCTGCCAAAGTGCCATGCAGGATTACTTAAGAGAACACATGGTACAAGAATATACCACTACATTCAAACAACCGAGACATACAGTGTGATAACGTTTTTAATAAAATATAATATGTTATGGCTCTTTTGTTATGCTTACAGAGTGCATTGAACGCAAAAAATTTAACTGATAATGAATGCAAGGTACCTAAGCAGATAAATTAGTATTAAGTATGTAATACATAGAAACATATTAAAATGTTCCTTAACAAATCGTACTTGTTTTATTGTTAAATGACATTTTTAATATTATTAAATAATAATACAAATGTTAAAATAATTGTTTAAACTGACAATAAATTTTATATTTAATATTCATTGAATTCGATTTAAAAACACTATCAAAACCTAATATTGTCTACATAAAAAACATGTAAACTTTAATTTAATTTAAATACCTTAATTAAAATAAATGATCCAAAATTATCAACACTCAATTATTTTAAATATATCATTTATAGATTTTAATATGAGAATTTTTTAATATTATTCATGGTAATTCACCAAGCATTTTCTCTCCGATTTTATTATAATTCTTGATTATTTGGAATTTCTAAGTATACTTAAAGAATATATTTTCAAATACATAGATATATAATTATAACATATGTATATAGCCATATAGTTAATCTACCAACATTTTATGATTTGTAAAAAATGTACGCGTGATGTAATAAATACAAGATCAAATAATCTTAAACTAATACAATTAGTATAAATATTTTTAATAACTAAGAAACTACTCGTTTTTTATTTAATTACAACGAATTTTTTTTTAAAAATAAACTGTTAAAAGTGTACATTTGATTGCTTATCTATATTGAAAAAAAAGAAAGTTTTTATCGTCTTAGTACATAGGTACCATAAAATTTAAATGGAATACCTAACAGTTTAAAAATTGAAACATGCATCATTTTAAGAATACTTAAAAATTTAAATAAATCAGAATTTTATTAAACTTCATTGTAAAAGAAAATGAAGAAGCATATTAGATGAATCATCTTGTATATTCTATTATTTGAAATTATAATATAATTTTTCTTAAAAAATAGATATGAAAAAGTAGAAAAATACATTCAATTATTTTGAATTTTTAGTAAAACTAAATAACAATTTTTGTTTTCTAAAAAAAAATTAACAAATTGTTTATTTTTATTTAGGTTATGCAAACTGTTTTTGGTTGAGACTTGCGGGGATAAAAAACATTAAAATCTATTATTAAAATTTAGCTACGATTTGAGTTTTATAAATAGGAATTTTTGAAAATGTCACCATTCTCACTATACTATTACATTTATAATGTTATATTGTTATGTATTCTTATAAAAATTGTTCTAAAGTTATTTCTATAACTTTACTAAATTAAAATATGTATCAAATGTATTAACGTGTTAAAGTTAAAATAGTATAACTTTTTAAAAACATCGATTAAATTATAGATAGGTATTATAAGTTATTAACTGTTTAGTTACTCGTAAATACTCGTTTTTTGTTTACTTTTCTTCCAAATATTTTATATGCATTAAAATAATAATAATATACCTACTGTTTTAAGTTTTTAATATGCGTGGCACAAACATTTAATTTAGTTATACTATAACTATATAATTATATTATAGTATATTTATCCATGTTCTATAATTATTAATTATTAAGAAAATTGGGTTTGATAATTCAAGATTTATGATTATCCACAATGTCTATTACTGAACGATTTGTATAGCATTTATAATATAAGTACGTACAAATAAATAAAGACAGCTAATAGGTTTTTTAAATTATGAAATATAAAATATAAAATGATTTTCAATTTATTTATCTATATATTGCAATATGGACTAATTATAACTAAGATATACGAAAAATGTGCAAGAGCTAAGTAAGTGAAGGAGCATTTGATTTTGAGTGAGTTATAATTTATAACATATGGTTAATAAATTGTAAGACATAAAATGTAATTTTTCAACTCGTACATTTTAAAATTTTTAATCAATCAAATCTGATTTATAAGTACTTACATTTGACTGGAAATTATTTTTAATGATTTTAATTTTTTGAAAACAATGTTACGTTGCTTTCAAATTCAAAATGATAACACTCCTTTAAGTTTAAGTTATAACAAATTTTTATAAAAACTATTTCTTAAGTAATTGCAAAAAATATTTGTGTTCTAACAATTAAGATTTAAACAGTAACAACTATTTTAATACGACTATACTAAAAAAAGTTTAACGCATCATAATAAATTTTATTCTTGTGTTTACTTTGGTACATTACAAAAAAGAAAACTCTATTATGATATTCTTTAAAGGGAAAACATAGATAGATATTTATTGATTTAATTAACTATAAAATCATACCATTAGTTTAATTTTACAATTACTTATATATAAAACTATATACTTTCAAATAAATATTTTCGGTATAGCAATCAGCAAGGTAACTTTTTTTTTTCATTTTTTTTATTAAGTAAGACATTCCTAGCCAAGTAGGCTATCTACATCTACTGATATATAAAGTTAAGTTTATGACAATTTTAAGCACGATAATAGTTAATAGTAACAATAGAAAAGATAAGGTTGATTAGGCATAGGTACAATGCAAAGAAAAAAAAATAAGTAAATATAGATAATAAATATAATAAGAGTTTTAGTTGATAATATCGTGTGGACGGCCGCGTTTGAGACGTCTTATAGGTGGTGGACGTATGTGAAGGTTGAAGTATAACGAGCCTGATGATTTTTGAAGTGAGTTGTGGAAGTTAGTAGAAAGGGCCCTTATGTGATCTTGGATTTTTGGAATTTGGAGGTCTTTATGAAGGTTTGCGTTTCGTATAAACCATGGTGCGTTTGTTACTGTTCTTAAGATTTTATTTTGAAAAATTTGAATTTTTTTTATATGTGTAGCTGAGCAGTTACCCCAAACAGGGCAAGCATATGTTAGTAGGGGGCGAAGTAGTTGTTTGTAGATTAATAGTGAGAATTTTTTTTGTGCAGCTGATTTTTTGTTGAGAATTGGAAATAACAATGAGAGGCGTTAGTACGCTTGTTGAAGTTTTGTGGATATGTGAGGCCACCAGGTTAGCCTCTTATCAAGTGTAACTCCGGGATATTTGACGGACGGCTGCCAGGATATAGATTCACTGTCGAATTTTAGTGGTGGTGGAGTGGAGTAGCGACGTAGGCTAAATATAACTGCTGAGCTTTTAGAAGCGTTTATTTGTATTTTCCAGCTTTTACACCACCTTGAAAGTATATTAAAGTGATTTTGTAGGTTGTGCGTTATCGCTTCAAGATTTCGGGATTCGCTGTAAATTGTGGTATCATCTGCGAAGAGAGCAATGTTGGTGCGTGGAGACTCGGGTATATCAGATTTGTAGATATTGAACAAGATAGGACCCAGTTTTGAGCCTTGGGGTACACCTGCAGAGATGGGCTGAAGGCTAGAATTAAAGTCATTTATTTTGACTGAGAACTGTCTGTTGGATAAAAAAGATTTAATAATATTAAATAGGTATTTTGGCGTACTGAATAATTTTAATTTGTATAATAGGCCTTCGTGCCATACTTTGTCGAACGCTTTAGAGACGTCGATTAAAACAGCGCCGGTATGGCAGTGCTTTTCGAATGAATTACTGATATGCTCCGTTAAACGAAAAAGTTGTTTTACTGTCGAGTGGTTGGATCTAAATCCTAATTGGAATTTTGGAATAATATCTGCGCTATGCAGATAGTTTTGTAACCTAGTGTGTATGACTTTTTCGAATATTTTCGACAAGGAGGTTAACAGGCTTATTGGTCTGTAGTTCAGTAGTTGTCAGGGTTTTTTTTTATCCTTTCCTGGTTTTTTAATTAAAATTACTGTAGCTATCTTCCAGCTGAATGGAAATTGTCCAGTGCGTAGCAAAAAATTGAATAATGAGGTCATAAAGACGAATCCTTTGGCGGGAAGTTTATTAAATATAAGGTTAGTAATGTGATCGTGACCTGGGGCTTTTTTATTCGGCAATTTTATATATAAAACTCTATATACTCTCAAATAAATATTTTCGGTATAGCAATCAGCAAGGTAATAAACTAATAACATTTTAACATTTCTATAACTATCCTATTTTTACATACTTAAATAATAGGATTTGAATTAAATAATTTTTGTATTGAATTAGAATGTTCTATGTATTTTATGTCTACCATCGTTATTGGACGTGGTCTATATTGACTGACTCATAATATAGTTTTTATGATCCTGATCTTCAAATTAAATCAATTCTGACTAAATTGTTTAATCTTAATTTAAACTTTGAAGAGATTAATTTGTTGCTTGTTTTCAAATATTAATAATATAACTTCATTTTTATTACATTTAATGAATAGATTTAAATAAAATATTTTATAATATTTATCAAGTGATTATTTATTTTAGACTAATATTAAATTCACTTATAAAATACTTTTTTAATATATTAATATTAATTGCGTATTAAATAATTTTCTTTAGATTATTATAATAAAATCAATATTTAAATGATTTAGAATAGTGGTTCCCAAACTTTTTTTCCGTGGTGCCTTTTTTAAACCAAATTTAGCCGCAGTCCCCTGTTGTGAATTTCATAAAAGACAGAACAAAAGAATACTCGTCTCATTTATAACGATAAATTATTTAATATGAGCCTAGACTGTGGTGCGCAGTTTGGAAACCGCCAATTCAGAATAACAACAATTGTGTACACTAGGTATGTTTTAAGGAATTAAAAATTGTAGGTATATCATTAAATATATTTTGCAAAACTAGTCTCCTAAGATCTAGAAGGCGTATACCCACGAATATTTTTAGCAATATACCACTGAAAACTCATCACGTACATTGTATATTTTTTTTATATTAAATTATATGAATTAAAAATTTGCTTTAAATAAGATATTTTTATTGCGGTGTTATCATACTGCAATACAGATATCACAAAATACTAATTAAGCAGATAATAAATACCTATTCCAACTAAATAGTAAATATAATTATAAAACATACACTCAAATGTTTTCCATACATTATGAGTAATAAACACATCTACTATATACTAAAATTTTTTATTTTATAAAATTTCAAATTTTTTTAGTAACATTATCATTTTTATGTATATAATTTATTTAATAAAAATTAATTAATTACCTAATTTTATTTTCTCGCTGCAAGCATTTTTTGAATCTAAATGAAGACATTTATCTATATTAGATTTTTGATATTGGTATTCTTTATAAAATTAATTTATGTATATTATCCTTATCAATAACTAAGTATGTTATTTTACTTAAAAAACGAAAAATAATAATCAAATATTATCAATTAGATTTTTTGGATAAAATAAAAATAAATCAACTATACAGTTTAGAATATTTAAAAAATGTTTTGTATAGATTTTAAATGCAATTTTAAATGATATTTTATATAATATGATCCACAATCTTCCTTTATACTTGTGTTTATTTACTTATTTTTAACTAAAAAATATATATAATTTATGCATTGAATACAATAGTCAATAAGCCAAAATGATATTATATAAAAAAGAACCTTGTTATTGGCGTAGACAAGTTGAAAGTGTAGCACAAGTTCTATTTGATAAATTTTTTTCGCATTTTAATTTTTAAGTCACTTTGATCAACATATGATTCCTTTATTCCTAAAAGTACTTAATAAATATTAACTTTAAATCTAAAATGTAATGATTATAACGTAGACTAATATGAAATATAATACACGATAATAAATTAAAATACGTGATAATACGCGAATAACTTTATTAAAAATTAGATTGTTAGTTAATACTAGATATATAGCCGTATAGGTATAGGTAAGTTACATGTTTAAAATATTTCAAACGGTCAAGTATTAGATATAAACATTATAAACATTGAAATATTCAATAGGTATCTATAACTAATATTAACTTAACACATACATAATTAAATAAATTGATAAATCATACTTATATTTGTGTTAAAATCAAAAAGTATATCGTATATTAGTTATACATAATAAAAAAAATGTGTTATTTCTTATCAACATTTTAAAATATTAAGTTTTTTTATTTAATACTTCAATTAAATTTTTATAGTAAAGAAAAAATTGACCACTGTCCACTGCAATTTAAAATGTATACAAATTTACTCATTTATAATGAATGTAACCTATAATTTACAATAAAATTAAGTATTCTTTTTAGTTTCCTTACGTTGGAAATTTAGCTTATAATAAGTACATTTAAAACGTGATAATAGATGAATATGATTTACAGTATCATAGGTATCTTAATAATTTATGGAAACTAAAATTTACAATAAAAATTCAATATGCTACAGAAGTAAATAATATAAATCTAGATAAGGACAATATTATAATAAATCTAACGAATATCCATCATTATATAATTATATATTTATATAATTTAAAATTGATTATTAAAACATAATTAACATATAATAACAACATATCAACATATTATTAATCATTATATAAACATAAAACCATTAACATAAACCATTAATCATTATATAAACATACTAAAATGTTATATTTTCAAAATTAAAATCAAAATATCACGAAAAACTACACATTTTAAAATTTTGAGACTTCTATTATATTATGATATTTATAATATATAAGACTCAAATAGTCTAATATGATAAATATTTTTCATCAAATACAATAAACTATAATGTATTATATTTCTGTATATTATATGTTAAACATATTTTTTTTTTTTTGTAAATTAAATAATTGGAATTCAATTTTTCATAAATCATAACAATTTGAAGTATCCAAAATATAATGTTTTCTCGCCGATATCCGTATACTAAAATATTATGAACATTATTAGTTATTCAAATCTAGATTATACATTTATTACACGTGCCACATAATATTAAAATAAATAACCTTTTTTTCTAAAATATTTCTTATCGAAAAAGTACAAAACTAATATTTAAGTGAAAAAGAGAACTCCTTAAAATGTACATATAAGCAACACAATTATGTGCCATGACCTATGTGTTTATTTACTAAGCATCTGTAAGTATCAGGTTCTAAAACACTGAGAAATGTTTGAGATTTAAGTTTCTGAGTCTAGCCTCAGGCTCTTAATTTCTTATACTTCTAATAGTAATTTTATTGAGATAGTAAAACATTTTTTTGGAGTTAAGAGATTTCATCTAGTTGGTTAAATTATCTAGTGGGTTTATACATGCAGCATTTTGTCGACTATTTATTTTAGTATTATATAAATAGAATACATACAATTGTCAATTCTAATTTTAATATCCAAATATTAAGTACAAGGTTAAACAAACACTCACATACACATTACGTATACCTACATTATCTTAACTCCATGATAACAAAATTATTTTAAAAAACCAAAGAAGTCGCTTTATTATATAGTAGGTTACCGTATGTGTTAAATTTAAATTCAAATTCAATTTCTAAGATAATTTATAATTTAATATTATTTAAATTAGTATAAATGTTTTGAAAATGTATTAATAAAATATAGGAAATAATAATAAATGCATAATGGATAAATATTCACTTATTGAATAAAAATAACTAATTTTTAACTAATTTCTTGTATAACCATGGCATTTTTTAAAAATATTAACTTCGATAATAACGATAATGTCTATAAAAAAAAGTATTTTTGATATTTTTATCTAATCAATTTATAATAATTTTCATAATATTAACTAATTTTGCCAAATTATGATCTATTATAAACGTTTATTACAACAGGTGTACCTACCTATGTATTTTAAATATTTTTGAATTGTTATTAGCTTAACTTATTAGAAATCTTGAATCACAATGTCAAGGATTTTTTTATCCTTAAATGGATTAACAATAGTTGAAATAATTTGAATACTTTATTATGCCTAGACAATATTCCTAAATAATTTGTAAAAATGTCAACTATCTACAAATCTACAATTATAAATTTTTAAATGTCGGTAGGTAAATTTGCAAAATCGATTTTGTCAAAAATACATGTCTAATAAAAATTCTTGTATTTCAATAATTTATTTTAATTTTTGAAAATTATTTTGTAAAGTACTGGGAATTTTAGACATTTTATTTTCTACTTTAAAATCTTTCATCAAATTTGAATATTAGATGTTTATTTTACTATTTCAAAGGCGAGTCATCAGTCATCACTGACTATACGCATAGGCATAATAGCATACGTCATATTGTTTTGTTTTGAATCTAAATTTTAAAATATCTGGACTAATGTTATAAAAACATTTATAAACTAATTATGTACACTGTACAGTGACAAACAGTGTACACTAGTACCTACATTACCTACTATAAAAGAGGTAAAAAGTAACACTAAATATTAAAAATTATTTGTTTATAATTGAGTCTTTTTTATTTTCCTCTACTTTCCCAACATAAATCAAAATCATGTTTACTCCACCTTTATCTACTATAGTTTAACTATACTACTACAGTCATAACTTGTATTAAAAGAATCGTATTTACATACGTGAAATGCTCATAACTTGCTTCAAAATTAAATATCAAAAAAGCCAACGTAGAGCCATAAGCCCATAATATATAATTAAGGTTAGTATGTTTGTGCACTAAAAAATGTATGAATATGTATGTATGTATACACTAAAAAGTAATTAAATATGCATACAAAATTTGAAAAATATGCATTATAAAATAAAGAAATGTGAACAAAAAAAATGCAATAAATATATAAAGACAAATTTAATTACTAATAGAATATAAAAGTATTAGATCACTATTTTTATGTGCTCGTTATATTAACTAATAACTATTGTCTATTACATTTTTAATGCTCTAGTACTCTACTGTATAGAGATAACACATGTGAACATAAAATCCTTTAAAGATAAATGAAAATTATGGATACCAAATAATAATCAACAATAACAAAAATACAATCTTGGCAATAGTATTTTTAACTAAATCTAAGTTACCTATTACTTTTTTCCTGATTTAAAGCAATTATACACTGTACTCTTACTGAAAATAAACAATTTTTAGGTAGCTAAGTAACAGACTACTAAACATGTATATTAATTCTCCAATTAGCTTTTAAATTTTTGTTAGACAACACTACATGCAGTTAATTGTAATACGAATAATTTTAAAATCATTACGTCAACTAAAATGAACATACAAGTTGTAGGGTGTATATTATCTAATTCTTTTCACTTAACTAAATATATATTACTTGTATGTTACATTGTACGCTTATTTAATATGTAATCATTGAAATAGTTATTACATTTTAGAATTTGGTGAAACATCGGCATGATTTAATTAATAAATATGTTATTAAAGGTGTTATGGACATAGAATGGACGAGATGTTTATGGAAAATAAATCAAGTATAAATTAAAATAAATTACAGTTAAATAGTAGGTACTTTATGAAATTTTTGTAGTTATTTAAAGTAATCTTGTTTATAGATTCTCGGTGGTGTGAAACGACAAAATACTGTAGCAATATTTATCAACGAAAACTATATAGGCGATTGTGTAGAATTTCAAAATTATATGAGCTTCAAATACAATATTACTATGAGTTTGTGGTCTCTGAATTATAAACAACTTGCATTGATTGATGTTCAAAATTATTATAATAATAATAAAGTAAATATTAAGTACGATTTTAAAATTACTTAAATTACCTATATATCAACTTTAAAATTTAAACATAATATTATAATAATATGAGTCATTACTAATAATTGTATTTAAATATTTTTAGCATTGGGATTCCCAAAATAGATTAAAAATAATCTATCACTTCACAATTCCTTATAATTTTTTTTTTACAGTCTTACCAGTTTCAATTATTTTATTACTTATGAAACAAATACCTAATATATAGGTACGCTTGTTACGGAATGAAAAAATTTTGAATGTGTATTTACTGTCCATAAATACCAATATATCATTAATACATTAACGGATGGGTGAGAAAATCATTGATGGCGGATAGTGTCCCTATAATATTATATCTATCAAAGAGATATTATTATCTACTTTTGATCGTAGTAGAACAATGTTAAGTTAGTTTTAAATGTGCTTTATTAATTTTAATTAATAATTGCACAAAAAAATGTTTTCTTTTTTATTCATATAAATGTTTAATTATTTTTGACTAACGTGACCTATTGTCTAGGGGACGTTGACCCTCTAGGGTATTGAATACACTATACTTCTATATGTCTTATCGGTAAATCTTACAACATTAAATCTACTTTAATTATATATAACTATATAATTTATAAACACACTGTCGTATATTATGCAGTAGCGACTATAATAACTATATCTAGCTATGTAAGAGACATGTAGCATAGTATATTATGTTAATATAGTTGTTAGTTGTATAGTAATTAGTAATTAGTAATTACTATATAGTATATTAGTATATTTTTTATAACTAACATTTAAAAATTGAACTCAATTCTCAGAAATTGACGGTTTGTCACTCTTAACTAGTTTTACTTCTCATAAGTCAGTTATCCAAAACATTTTTACACGTCAGTAGGTATTTTATTTTTACTTTTTAAAATATTTATAACACTTGTATTTTTGCCTAATTTTCCGTGAAAAAGTAATTAAAGAAAGCATATAACTATAATAAGTTCAACATTTTCATATTTAGGTGATCAAAGATAGAAGTGATCACACAATTATTTTTTTTAAGGTGTGATATGATTGGCACTCTGATATCTCAAACATTAGAGAGTATACCGTATTCGTAATTATGCTATAATTAATGACTCGGTATACTTCCATAATAACAATCATAGGTATTATGTAAGAATTTTAATAACAATACAAATTAATAAAATTAATAATACTACTATATTATTATAATATACTTAGATAAATGTTTTATATTCATTATCCGATATTGTGGCTTAATAGTTTCAAGTTAAACAAAGTATATAGTACTTACCTATTCAATATCATGCTCTCAAATATATAATTTCTTATTTCGACCACTAAATTCCAGTATTGCATATAAATCATACAATACCTAATTGTTTACATACTTTGTAGGTAATAGATTCATTTATTACAAAGTTAATTATGTTATGTAAGTATAATACCATCAATCACCAAATATCTATTTAATACCTATAATTTTTAGTCGACATTTGTACGTATGGTTTTTGAAGTTAACAATTGGGAAATTGGTCACGTCGTTTTTGCTGTTAGTATATATTATGACCTATTTATATTTTAACAAATATCTTTAAAAAAAATAATAATAAATTTTTAGTTGTTTGATAAACTAGTTCCAAAAACATGTAAATATTTCAAACAATTATGTAATAATAAAATTGAAGGATACTTAAACAGTTCTGTTCACAGGGTCGAAATAAATAATGGTTATATTCAAGCTGGGCGTAAGTAAATGATTTATTTTATTAGATAATTCGTTAGAGTAGTTTTATTCTTTTAATTCTCATTCGCAGGAATCTTAAATCAAATTGCATATTTAAAAAAAGAAAATTTCTTAGTCAGTCATGATAGAAAAGGTGTGCTATCATTAGCTAGTAGACAAACATGTTTCAATGGTCCGGAATTTATTATTAGTCTTAAACCAAATCTTTGGATGAATAATAAATATGTAGCGTTTGGGTAACTAAAATAAAACCATTAAGGTCAAAATCATAAATAATAAACAATAATTGTTAACGGTACCTACAGACATGCTGTTGAGGGCGAGAAAACCTTAAAATTAATTGAGAAATTGTCGAACGCACATGAAATCTGTAACCAACAAATATGTATAACTTCCTGTGATGTACTACTAAACTGCAATACTCGTTCAGTCGTTGAAACAAAATTAGATACATTTTTATATTCTATTATTGACAAAATTGTACTCAAAGCCATGTATATAAATTCATACGGTAAACCCAGACCTCTCCATAAACCTACCATCACAAATCTTCAGTACATAGAATCGATTATTCAGACCATAACAACCAATGTTATGAGTAAAATTAAAGACTTTGAACAATCTCAAGAAAACATACAATTTAAGGATTATTCAAAACTACCTGGTTCTATTCCGAGCGCGCCATCTATCTGCAAGGATGAAATAAAGAAAAAACATTCACTCATAAAGTTGGCGCCATATTCTACTGGTTTTAATGGAACTACAAGTAACATACACAAAATTGATAAAACAATATTGACAATTAGATCAAAACAGCCAAAACATACGGGAGCTTGCAGTAAAATAGAAATCGATAAAAAAGTCAAATATGGTATAAATTTACCAAGAAATCATAAGGACTATTGGAAATATAAAAAAATTTATAACTGCATTGCCAATTAAATAAATCATAGATAAATTAGTCATAATTGATCAATCGCCTATTGACTATTACATTATTTACATTCCACATGTATAATAAATGGGTAGATTGTTATTGATTAGTTCAGGCCGTTCAGGGAAATCGATTAATTATAAAACTTAGTAGGTAGTTTTTGTAAATATGTACCTATTTAAATGTGTATTTTAATAATATTGTTTACTTGAATATTATATTACTTACCTACTAAAGTTTGAAATAATAAATAAATATAAGTAAATGCGAGTAAAAATAACTTAATAGTACATTTTAAGAAGTTTATCCAATATTATAGTGGGGGCAATAACCCACAATATTCTATCATACTATTTAGTGGCTTAACTAGAAATTGTTTAAAGGGTCTAACATTTTTACTTAATGTGTTCTCTAAATATAATCATAGTAATGAGCGATCGTTGGGGAGGGCAAGCTGTGCTCTCCCCCCTGTAAAAATAATATAAACTTGAAATTTAATAAATGTCACCTTTTTGAGAATGTATAGCTCATGACTTGAAGAAAAAATTGGCTCTTCTTGAAAGTTTTACTTGTGGGCACCAATGTTCATAGTTAAATTCATATCCAACAGATTACTATATAAATTATAACATAAATAATAAGTAATAACAGTTAAATACACAGTACACACATATGGGTTTACTACAACAGATAGATATTATAATTTATTAATTTATTGTGTTTGTTACATAGTTAGTTTAAAAAAATACGTTATTTAATTAATATCAATAAATAATATAAAATAATAATTTAAGTTTAAAAATAACTATATAAGCGACCATGGGCCTGTTGTTTATAATATTTGCCACCACAAATCATTTTCATGACATAGGTAACTCCACAAAACGATACTTATTATCACGAACTACAAATTGTAGTTTAGGTATTTTTTAAAAGTTAAACAGTCCTCGTTAAAGGCCACAATAGACAAAATGTATAATACTAATTATGTTTAATATGATAAATACGATAACAAATAACAAATGATTTAGATTTAAAAATATGTTTATAATATAAACATTATCTTATTTTAAGTTTTATTAGATTAAATTTGAATAGCATAAAAAAAATGTAAACGTTGAATTTCAATTGGGGGGGGGGGGGTCGGAATCGAATCCCCCCTTGCGTACGCCACTGAATTACTATTCAATTATTATAATATAGGTAGGTAAAGAAGAAACGTTTCATAAACTTACAAGGTTATAATTTATAAGTAATATATTGTATCCTGGAAATAAATCTCCAAAGGGTTAACTCAAAATTAAGGTTAGATACTGCCATACTGGTAGCGCAAATTACAAGTACTTAATAAAATTTATACAAAACACCATCTCCCAATTTTAAAATACAAAAATTGAATTTTTGGTTTATTTTTGGTTTCCATTGGTAACAAGAAAAAAAGAAGAACGCAGGTAATTGCTTTGTTGTGCAATAGGTGTTAAATTGATTGTCATTGTAATATTTGTATAAAATTTGAATTCAAATATAATTTATAATCATTGCGTATGAAAAACGATTTCAAGAAAATACAGTTTCACAGTCTATATTACCAAGTGTGCAAGTATATTTTATAATAAATCTATTCATATTGCAATTATTGAATTATTAGGTATAGTATATTTTTTGTTATTAATAATACGGTGGGTTGAACACATTTTTTCGAAAATATTGTCTTTATAATTTAATGAAGTAAATATATTTATTAATATTACACAGGCTAAAAGTGAGTTTTATAACCGAATAAAACAACCGTTTGGGCCAAATGGAGAAAGATATTATGATAATAAACATTTTTGATTATTATTTATTTTATTTTGTCTCTTTAATAATATTTTATATTTTAATTTTACGTGTTTTACTTTTACATATTACGTATTATAAATTGTTAAATAAAAAATTGTTATTTTTATTATTTTCGATAATTCCAGCTTCAAACAATGTACTGCTCGATGCTTGTACTAGTTGTACTTGTAAGTTGTATACTTGTATTACATATTAAAATTAGTGTTTGTAGGTAGTTTAGTAGTTAGGTGATTTAGAGCTTTCCTAAACACTTCTAAAGCCTCTATAGAATCTCTTTTTTTTATGCTTGGTGAATTTAAATCATTACAGCACGAATCATTTTTTAAAACTAATTTATTTTAAAATTTTACCTAAAATAACTACGTTTCCTATCATTTTTACGGTATTTTAGCCTTTAACTGACTATTTTTTTCTGAATTTATACTTACTATTGTTATATTTGTCTTTAAATTATAGTAAGAGAAGGAAATTAATTTTTTCAAAAAAAAGTTAAAATACTTAAGTAAACATAACCATGTGTTAAATAGAAAATAATAAATATACAAATGGGTATAACTATAAGCTATATAGAATATTATAGACTTATAGCCTTATAGCCTATAGGTAGGTAACTTATAGAAAAAATGGTTTTACTTTAATGTTTGAAAATCATAAGTATGTCAACAAAAAGAAAGCGGTTCAACCAAAAGGAACAGGATGGTGTTAACTAATCCATGTGTTGACTGTTGACACTTGACAATTGACAGATTTAAGGGTGGTAAGTACCCAAAATGTAGTGTGTATTTCAATAACAAACTATCCTGGAATACATCTGGCATATACAAACGCATTTTAACACTCCGTTATCGACTGACTGCAGTCTACGGACTATGATTTGACTTACATAATATGCTATATGCATATAGCTAATATATTCGTACGAGTACAGTTAGTAATATATTGGAATTGGCTATTATTATTTATAATTTATAAGTTGGTATAAGTTGGTATACGTATAATCACAATATTGTAATATAGGTATATATAATATAAATTCTATAGGTAATGTGAAAGTCAATAATATTGGCTACATTTCAATTTACCATATATATATATATATATATTATATATCATATATATTTTATGCTTGTTAGTTGTTGTGACAAATTAATTAGTTTTTTTTTTTGGAAATTGACCAAATATTTTTTGGTAAACTTACTTTTAATGATCACTGCTTGAACACTAAGCTTGTTAACTTATTTAGTTTCGCCGTTGACATAATATCAGCAACATAGGCGTGCGCAGACTTTGTTCGCAGGGTATGCAGGCATGCAGCTGATAAAATGTGCCCCCCCCCATATATATAAATACCCCTAAAATAAATGTGCATGACATTATATTATAGGTTACTACTTTACATAAGAAAAAATAGATTTTTCATCTTTTTTGATTTTAAGTAGTTTTTTTTTTTTATTAATGAAAAGTATTTTTTTTTTTTACAAACATGTTTATTTAAATGAAAATGTACATCATACAATATAATTGTTATAATTCAAGCCTTCTCTTTCCTGGTATACTTTAACTACTATATTATTATATTAATTATTATCAGTATTTAGATATCGTCAAATTAAAGAATAGATGTAATCGCTGTCATTTCTTGGGATATATAAATAGTAAATACCTACACTAAAAATAAAATCAATATTTCCTTAAATTATTGAGAACCGTCCTAAATTAATTTAAAACAAGTCCTTATTCCATATCGATATCGCATTACCATTTTATAAAAATCCCGTTTAAATTATGAACTGAGACATTGTTCATGAGTCTAGGGCTCGGAAGTTGATGCATTTTGCATTTTTTTTTGGAACTTTTTAGACGATGCTCTCCTGGCCACAAATCTGTTTCATAAGCATGTGAATCTAATTAACTAATTTTTATTTTGCATTTTTTTGCATTTTTTGGTGTTTATTACTTTTTAAGTCATTTTTTGAGATTTATAGGTCATTTTCCAACATTTTTAGTTATTTTACTGATTTCACACTAGCAAATTTCTTATCGTTTCTTGTCATTTACTTTCGATAACATAAAATACGCTCTAATATTGTACAATGCAATGATCTTGATTTTTAAATAATTTGTAAGCATTGATAAATTTATAAAACAAATATTTTTAATTTTTTAATTTTCCTATTTTAAGGACATTTTTGTCATTTTTATGTCATATTTTGAAATTTATAGTAAAATAGAGTAAAATATTTTAAAAAAATGTATTTTTATTAATATAAAACTAATATTTGTAATTTTTTTAGGACATTTTTTGCCATTTTTATGGTCATTTTTTACTGTTTTTAAGGTCATCAACTTCCGAGCCCTATTCATGATGTTCATGTGCCCTATGCGTCTGTCGCAGGGTATGCAAGTGCATACCCTGCATACCCCGTGCGCACGCCTATGATCAGCAATATCAAAAATCCATAACCCATTATTCAATTTTTATATTTTTCCACATAAATAAATGTTTAAAATTTTTTCACATATTATATTAAAACTGTAATGAATAAAAATATATGACCACCACCTTCCCAAGTCTCAGAACAATTGTTTATAGGACATAACATAAACAAAATCATAAAATATCTCACTCTAATTTTTGAAAATTAAAAAAGTGTATTAATAAGTAGGTAATCTAATATTATCTACTTACCAGTCAGCCAATGACTAAAATAGACCAAAATTGCAATTATTTTAACTATAAGTATCCCGCCTCCTCAAGTCCTTTCTAAAAAAAAAACATGTTAAAAGCGAAGCCGCGAAAGCCCCCTCTAGGTTTCAAATATATATATATATATATAATATATATTATACATATTATTATTGAGTATATATAGTATACTCAATGATATTATATAGTAAAAATAATAAAAACGAACATAACATAATCCTATAGTTATGAGTACCATATACCTCTTATATTTGTTTTCTTACGGATCACAGTTTAATATACGAATATCAACATTTTAGGTTTGCAAAATCCAATATTTAATTTTAGTATCTATATCTACCTTATTTATTATTTAGAATATTTATATTAAAATGTATTCTTTGAAATATAACTCCTAAAATAATTTCAGCAGGGGGGAGGGGTCAAAATAGATATTGCCGCCTATATCATATTGGTAATACTAATAACTAATAAATATAATATTGTATAAGTATTATGTCATTAGCTACGGTAGGTGGTGGTTTTTTTCATATCAACGTGTTTACAAATAAGTGAGACCTTTTGAAAATCTTCACCTGCAGCCTGCAGGTCACTGTGACGATGCACTACCTATTTAATAACATTAACCTTCAACCACTTAAAATGCTCTGCAATCGTACCACTTAAATCATAATATATAGGTATAGTCGATTGTAATTATTGTTTGAATTTTACTTGGTGTTTCTATGCCATTAGGTATTTATTATTTATATTATTTATGCGTGTTGTGAGTAAATGAAAACCAAACTTATCTACCTATACGATGTATAAAATGTTGAGAGTAAGCAAATACGTTGTATAGGTATACTTACGCCTAAGTAAAACATTTTAGGGCGCCCTGGACACACGAGTTTTCCAACCCCGCCCACTTTCACGGTGCAATGGACACACGAAATAACAAAGTACCTACGTATAATACACGTGTATACAAGACGTGTATGCCGTTGGAGTCGTTGGACGACCAACGACAACTACGGGATGCGGCACGTCGGCGTGTCTCTTTGTCCGGCGGACGCACGAAGACGACGACGGATGCCAATAATAATGTGCGCAGTGCACGATTAGGCGCGATTTTATCACCACGACCGTATAAACACCACCGTGACCGATTACCTATGTAGAGTAGGTAGTCGTATGAATGAATAATTATAAAATTATTTTTATCTAAATCATGTACTTACTATTCTAGGAAGGTACTGTATTAAATAATGATGAAATTAAATAGAATGCGCAAGCTACGGTCTTGTACTATTGACTCTTGTACAAACACATGGATGATGATCTGATTTCCGATTCCCATTTGTTAATTGCAGTTGATAGATATTATTGATATAATGATATGAATATAGTACCTATTCATTTATACATTAAAGAAATAGCCGTTCGTAAGAACTGAGTCACACTCGGGAAACTGCGGTAATAATATATACATGTTACATGTAAGCAATTTTTAGGACATTCCGACGTAGGTAACAATATATATTATTATGCCTTAAAGTAATATTATACTTATTAGTCAAAGAAAAGGAGGAGGGAATATGATGATTCGATTTTTTTTACTATTAAATTAAATTTTGAATTTTAACTTTAAGAAAAATTAAGCCCTATGGGCAATATGATAATACGTATATTATTTTATATATTGATTATAAATAGGGCTGTGATGATTTATATGTAACAGAAAACTAAAAATAAAGTACACATGCATATATTTAATTAAAATGGCAAAAATATATAGTAAAAAATTAAAAAAAAAAATTGAAATATGTAAACGTATTGAAGTAAAATGCAATTCTGAATAGTTTTTGAATAATGTAATTCTGTTTTTAATTTTGAAAAATTATAACTAAGACGATTTGGTTTTAACATTGACATATATTAAAATAACGTTGCATACCTATCACAAGATGTTATTAGTGCATACACATACACTGCATACTTCATGTCTATTACTTCAACTAGGCGAAAAATTTAACTCCGTCCTGTCTTCAATCGTAATACAACAAAGAATGTTTTCTATTTATTTAATGGTCTTCAATCCTGAATTTTTGTTTAAAACTACTTTCATTTTATTCTTTAATAATTCAGACATTGGATCCTCAGATTAATTTTTGAAATTGACGAATTAATATTTTTTAAACTTTCACTTAATGGAATTTTTGGTATTTTCTAACTTTGATATTGATTCACTTAAAAATTTAAAATTAATTAGACACAATATATAATAGAACAAATTTTATAATAAGTCCTTAAAAATTTTATTTTACCTTGTAAATGTATACTACATGTTCAGAATTTAACATAGGTAATGCATTTCTAGTTTTATAATGATATTTACAATAATAATTTAATAAATATCATTAAATGCTAAAATACTATAGGTATGCACAAAAATTTTAAAAGTTCTATTATTGAAGTATTAAGGTATGATACTATTAAGAGGACTATTAAGGCGACTTACGTGTATGAAAAATATTAAGTATTTGAAAATGTTCATAATTCACTTAAAAATTAAAATATCGTAAAAAACCAATAAGAGAATACAAATAATGTTCTTTCCTAAAAGTTTGATAATACAATAAATTAAATAATAAAATTTACTATCTCGTACTTCCTCTAATACTAAACCACCAATTCTGATGATTATTAGGAATAAAATAGACGAAATATGTAAAATAAAATGTCTTTATGATATTGCAAATTTGCAAACCAAGTGAAACCCCAATTTATCATGTTTTAGTAACAATAGTAACAATATTATATATTTACACATAAATCCCAGCCCTAATCATAAGGCAATGGGCAGTATCTAATTAGTAAAACAAAAACATACTTTTTTAAAATGCAAAAACAGTTTTATAATGTATACACACGGATAATAAATATTTACAGTTTACAGAAATGCGAGTTTAAATCTGTTCTATATTTTTGTTTTATATTATCTAATAATAAGTTTCACTTACCTCAATGATATGACCAAATCCGTTTTTAAGTAGATGGTAATTTTTAATTGTAGCTTGAATTCGTTTAATTCTTGATATTCAATGACATAATATAAAATAATTCTAATTTTGGAGAATTCTAATTTTATAAGTTAGGCATAAAGAGAATTAATCCCAATCACATAATAGGAAATCATTATAATCGTTATTATATATTTATATACCACCATAAAAATTTCATATAATTATTAATTAATATATAAAATATTTTCAGTGGTATATACTATATATAATATATACTAACTAATAAGTATATATTATACAATTGGTACTCATTACCTACGATTTATTCACCACACGTAATTTTTATTATAGCTACTTTATTAATAAAATAATTTTATAATTAATGAAAAACAATGATAGGTAAATATTATTTTATTAAGCATTATAAAAGTAAAAAGTATACGTTAATTATGTAGATATGTACTATAATAAAAAAGGATTATGCATTTAGTTGGTACGGGCTTTTTTTCTATGCATTTTTTAGGGGATTTTTTCTTCCAGGGCTTAGCATTTGGATGTAATCATTGACATAATATTATGTCAATGGATGTAATATATTAAATATGATTAAAATAGTTACATTCTACATTTATTTTAAACAAATAATAAATATATTCTTTTACATTTTTAATTTCGAAATGTCAAATTGAAGGTACCTAACTGTTTACTAATTATATTAGTCAATATGTATATTAATTTAATAATAGTCAATATACATGCACATATAATTTCATAACCAATAATTTGTTTAGTAATTAGTAATTACTATTTATAGACTGTAAAACAGAATGATTTCTAATAAAATAGGTTCCTCTTGAAGAAGCAAGTATTACATGTACCAATACTCTTTTTTTATTTTTTTGTTTTCATTCTCTATTACAGTCTCAATATTCTATTGCACATAATATTATATTTAACAACGATTAGGAAATAAATTAAAAAGTTGTCCAGATATTTTGATGAAGATTTGTAAGTAAGCTTGAAAGATTGTGTAAAACCGGTTGTCAGATTTGGTATAGTGGCGAATTATTCAGTATATTAATCAAAGCCCAAAGGAGGACTACACGCCCTCGCACTGCTGTTTGGCAATAAAGGTACAGCGAAAGATGCAGCGGTTCAATTTTTGTTATTAGTATCTTAACCCTCGGGCACGCGCACTTGGACACTTGTAGTTCGTATCACAAGAACTATATACACTCGCACGTCTTGTACTTTCTATTACCTCCCACGCACAATGGATCATTTATATTTTTACATTACAAGCAACTTACAATGTCCCACTTTTACTTTTCGTCGTTTAAATAATTTTTTTTCACCTTCGTGTTATTACCTATAAATTACATTAGGTAAATAAGGACAAGGACAGGGGCAGATAATAAATAAAAATAATAAACGATTACATATACATTTATATATTTTTTCATCTCCTCTTCATCAATATTTAAAACTCTACTTAGGACAGAATATAAAAAAAAGTATTTACAAAATACAAATACAATAATATATACTTATATATATTTAAAAATACTATATATAAGTACACTAAATTGGATGATCACAATAAGTAAATAACAACATGATAAAGGTCGACTATATATATATATTTTTAGTAAACATTCCTATTAAAATTAATCTATTAATGAGATTTAGTTTTGTCTGTAAGACCATGGAAATTCTTTAATTTTCTTTTTTTAAACTCAAAGGAACTCATTTAAATGCAAATTGAAACTAAGGCAAGAAGCAATTCTACTAAAAAGTCATAAAATCCTAATAATAGTTGATACTCAAGTTAATAAAATATCTGGAACAAAAACAACATTATGGTTTATTTAATATAAAAGTGAGTACCGCTAATATGATCATAATATTATCACAAAATAAAAATGGATTAATTCTATAAAAAGAAAAATTCAATAATCTCTATACGACTGTAATTTTATTTTATAGAAGTAGTCTCATTAAATATTTTTTTTTTTTTTAAAGAAACATCATAAGGGTATTATTTTATTAGCTAGTAATCATATCAAGCGGTATTTACTATAATATTAATTATTATTACATAGTGTTGAAAATGTTAAAAATCTATGTTCAAAAATTAATATTACAGTCTGTATTTTGCCTCCTTTTTAATTTATCAGAAATTTATAACATGAGTACCAATATAGATGGATTTATGGAAAAATATTTAATCCGGGACGGATGACATCATTGTTTTGACAATAATAGTTTTAAAAATATGAATGTTATAAAATTGTTACTAGGTAGACATTTTGTAAGTACCTATGTAAAAAAAAATGGCACAGACATGTTAGTAAAAAAATAAAGAAGCTAAACAATTTTTTAAAGGATTAAATAAATGTGTTAGGTATAGGCCAATTGTATTGTTTGTTCATTAAAAAGTATGTAATGTAAAATCAATGTTACGAGTTTTTACTTCTAAATTCATAAACTGTTATACTGATACTATACTTGGCCCCTAAGAAATAAAGCAGTCTTTGAAAAAAAAAAAAATCATAGGTAATAAGAAACGAAAATGTTATATAATGGAATGTTGTTTAAGCTAAAGGAACACATTAAATTTAAACAGAAAAAATTACATAAATATTCTATGTACAAAAATAAAAAAATAAAAAAGAATAGTCAACTTATTTAGGGTCTATTTATTAAGTACAACAGTTATCCCTGTGATGATGAATTTTGATCGGATACATCTGATCTTCTGAATTACGTTCATCAGCTAGTGATCTAAACCTAACAAATCCATTTTCAGCAACTAACATGGACGGCGAAGGCTGTATGGCTGCTCTCTCTGCATATGCATACATACTTCTAGAGTCATCATCCATTCGTTTTAATGATCTCCTTTCAGTAGTGTGCGCAAATAATTGATGGTTAGCCAATGGTGGACCACCCATTGAGTATGTGTCATCATATATGTGTTTACCTGTACGTAATGTATAATTGTGTACAGCTTGGTTGGCACTGCAGATGGCTGGATAAATGTCATCTGATGGTGGATCACTCCGGGAAACAGTACCACGACATGGGAATAATGTTAAGCCGGATTGATTTTGAGCTTCTTTTTCGCTAGTATATCTCAGTGGCTGTATGGATGCCCAAAATATCAAAAAACATGATGATATCTCAATCACACGTACAGAAAACTGATAACCCCACCATAACCATGGGTTTGGCTGATCTTTACCCAGCATTTCATAGACACCAACCATACCATATAATTGAACTGATGCCATAAGAAGACTCAGCATACTAGTGGCCAATGTCACACGTACAGAATGAGCCAAAGTAGGGCGATGTTCATGGAAGCTAGCTCCAAATATAGTTCCTTGTTTCCTTAAGGAAGCATTAGTCATAGATCTATATAGACATACATAAGTCACTCCAAGTATCACACATAATAGAATGTAGATACATTTGGATACTAATGAAAGTATATGAGCTTCTGAATAAAACAATACAATAATACAAAATGCCATATAGCAACAAATAAATATTGCTAATAATGATGATTTTTGTAAATTATAAAAAATTGTTTTTACATCGGTGGCTCGCAACAGAAACAAAAATAAAACTGAATATACAGTCAACAAGAGTGGGAATACAATGTTCAAAGCCAACCCAGACACTTGAATAGATAATGTTCCGTTTACGTTATATGGATCATATAACAAATAAGCACTCCTTACACAGCCTATGATTATTAGTAAACCATGTATAGTGACAAAGTAACCACATGTTAATAATTTCTTAAATGCTCTTATCCTTGCTATACTAACCACTGAACAAAATACTAATATCAGGAAGAGTATAGCAATTAAATAAACATGAACATCCCAAAAAACTCCAAGAATATACCTGGCTCTTGGTTCAGGATGATCTGGCATTGATACAATTTCTGGATGTGATTCAGGTATATCAACATCATTTTTTGACTCTGTTACTTGTTGCTCCTTAAATATTGAAGGTTCATTTTCAGTGGTTTCTTCAGATGTTGTTTCATATACTTGAGATGACGATGTGGTTTCAATTGGTTGAACAGTTCGTTGTGTGGGCTTGGGAACTTCTTGTTTAACCGTTCGAGATGGTTTAAGATCCTGGTCAAAGTTGGGCTTATCGTTACCTAATAAACCATCCATTTTCTTACCTGTATCATCAAACAATATTCTAAAAACATTTGGGGTTGACAAGTTTTGCACTTGCTGTACTACAATATTATAAGTATCGTTAAGGCCTTTGAATCCATTAACTGCTGTAGTACTTGTTGGTTCAGAATAAGTAGATTCTGGCACTCTTAACTTATTCAAACTAGGTGTGTTAATTGTCTTCTTTTTTGTATCTGCAACTGGAACATCTACAGGTCTAATAGGTATAAATTCTTTTTCAAATTTTGCTTGCACAATTCCTGGCCGCCTAGTTTGCAATGGTTTTTCTGAATTACTACCCCTAAGTGTTGGTTTATCAGCAAATGGATTGAACCGCTCTGGGGGTAGGGGTGGAGTAAAAGTGTTTCGATCTGGAGGATTGTATGCAGGTATCAAACGATTAGTTGGACTTGTCACATGCTGCTGTTGCTGAGATGAATTTGTCCGTGAAGCCCGAGAACCTGATCCTGGCTTTGACGCTAGTGTCTTGTTGAACAGCTCATAGTCTACACCATCGGTTAACACCCGTCTGTCTAATACACCCATGTCATGATCAAACATTTGTGCATTGCTGTCAGACACCAGGAGCCAAAGCATTGCCGCAAGCAATACCTGTGGCATGACTGGTCGCATTTGCGTGATATCAGAAACAGACTCCTTTCATTCTTATAATATTTTTGTTTTAGGTTTTAATTTAAAAAAACACTAACTCGGCCGTGTACTTAAATGTAACATGTCAACTTACGATAATACCCTGGACATTACAAGACGGCCGGGTTCACAGGTGTCGGCGGCGCACAGGATACCGATGCAATCCTTTGTCATGATACGCTGTCGACACGACCACGGTAGCTCCTAAGTGTGTCAACACATTTTTACATCAAAACTTGCGCACACCGCGTCGTACTACGTTCGAACGATCACGACAGACGAATGTAAAATATGAGTACAAACGATACGGCACCTACCAAAATCGCATTTACGAACAGTGAATATACGCCCGGAAACAATAAACATTCCTAATAAACCATTACGTCTGGTGCGCCAGCCATTTGCATTTTGTTATAATGAATTTCCCAAAGACCACATAACAATCATATGATTCATGGATGTTATAAACAAGCACATTAAAATCGATATAAAAATGTTTGCATTTATCTGTTTGAAAATGTTGAAATTAATGAAAACAAAAATTATCTCAAATTGTATACATTGACTATATTAAGTCTAAAATAATTAATTAGAATAATTAGATACATTCATTTTTAATTAATATTAGAATAATAATTTCTAGGTTGTTAACTTGTATATGATAAGCGAATGTGCTAGATACGACCACGATTTAAGATAATATGGTTACCTGACGACATAGAGTATATAGAGATGCCCTATCATAATAATTATTATGAATGTTGTGAAGCAAAACATATCGGATTTAGTTTCCAATAACTAACAGCGCAACTGATAGATAGCGCTAATTTCCATGTTTTCGTAAATTCATATTATTACGTCTGAATACAGTATAAACTATATAGACATATAATAGTCATGATATAGGTAATTAATTGATAATTATATAAATTTAATAATATTAATTATAATAATATGTTATAACAGAAAGGTGTCACTAATTAAAATACAATAAATATTGTACTATACTTCACATACAATACAATATTTTTTACAGTTTGGCTACACTGTTTTGTTTCCATTTCCGCTTCATATTATTTCTATTACGGCGCCTCTATATACTCTATGCCTGACGAACTATGTATTGTTCGTATCCATAGATAATATATATATATTATCTATGTTCGTATCACATGAGTCACATGACTATAATTGAAAGTGCTTCACATAACAGCTGTTTAACTAACAGCCAGAGCGCTCTATTGAGATTCTCATGAAACTACGTTACGTTATAACAATGCCATGTTGTCTGTTGATAACCTGCCTATTACCTATTTTGATATGGATATAGTGCATTAGTGCATATAAATTCCATCGGGAGCGTAAAGAATTGTTTTACCCATTTTAAACCGTGATGTTCATCCATATATTTATCTTTAATATATCTTTAATCGTGGATACGACGCATAGAGCACAGATTTCTATATAGAACTAGTTAGTATAGAAGTCTGTGGCATAGAGTTACTCTATGATACGACGTCTTGGTATTATTCACAGATATATAAATTAAACATACATGTTTATATATATTCTGTCATGAAGACTAGAATTCTATTCTAATCTTCATGATATCTGTGGTATTATTGTTATTATTATCTTGGTTTAGTATTGATAATGGAATAAATTTTACCCCGCAGTCCTAGCACTGGCGCTGTTAACATATAAATACTATAAATGAGATACAGTTACTGATATCAATTATTTAAAAGAAAATATTTCAATATTAAGATTTACATTATTTAGAATAATTCGTTTGGAAATAGGCAATATGATTTTGAGATTTGGGTATATAAATAATTTTTTTTATATACAATTCCTTAAATCTATTTGTTTTTAACATTAATTAGCCAGAAATAAGTTAATAATGAGTAAAAGACCAAGAACGGAACCACCAACTAACGGTCAAGAAGACATTTGGGGTGATGATTTTACTTATGATGAAGTGAATTCTATAGTTAACATTGAATCAATAGCATCACAATCACATTTTTCCGGTGAGTAACTGAATTGTTAATAATCAAACACTGAAAACTATAACTAAATAATATAATAATTATTTCGTTTTTAAGTTAATGTTTATTTTAACAAATCAGTTTGTCATTTTCTTTAAAATTAATATAGTTGTTTTATAGTGAATATATCTTAGTATTCAAAATAATGTTTAATTATTAATTACATTTATATTTTATATGTATGTGTATAATTTAATATATACTAAATATGTTTATCTTATTATTTAATATACATATTGTAAACATGTTTTAGTTCAATCTAGACATGTTTCCCTTCATGTTCCAGTCAATTTAAATAATCCTGGTAAACAAAAGGACAATCAAATTAGAGAAGGAGAGATCAAAAATTTAAAAAATAAAATTAAGCAATTAGAAGTTCAATTAAGCAATACAAAACAAGAAAATGATGATAAATTTAAAAACATGAAAAATATTATCGACTGTAAAGATACAGAGCTTAAATTCCAGGTTAGTTATTTATAAATTTCAGTGTAATCGGTAATCACTAATTATATTATACTACGATACTTATTGTTTTTGACAGCAACAAGAAATGACTGCACTTAAAAATAAGATAAAAGAAATGAAGATAATTAATAAAATTATCCCTCAGAAAAATGTATCATTTAGCTGTATGAAAACTGGAAGTAACTCAACTTTATTGTAAGAAGAAAAAAAAAATACTATAATTATTACTAATTCTAAAAATATTTAGGCACAATGCTTCAGAACATAATTTAAAAAAAAATATATCAACTCAAACAATTCAAACCATGAACAATGAACAATATCTATTAATAAAAGATCATTTTCCTGAAATAAATAAAAGTTATGAAAAGCTAAAAAAATGTTTGTATCCTGACTTATTTAATATTCAAAATAATCAAAATGGTAAAATAAATATATTTATTTATGAACTAAGTATATGAATCGGCTTTCTTTAAAATTGTATTATTTGTCATTTACTAGATGTAAAAAATTTAAGTACAATACAAGATAGTCATATAATTTTAGCTAAATTGATGGTGTTGGAAACTTTTGACGAATTTCAATCTTACTCATTAATTGAAATGGTAAAGTGGAATAAACCAATCATAACTAAATTATTAAAAAATATAAATATTTTAATTTTTCTACATTTTTTTTTTAGTTATTTGAAAACTGTAAACATATTTTAGAATCCACAGTTGAAATACTTCAAGAGACAATAGATGATGAAGATTTTGTCAACAGAGAAAAGCAATTAATTTATAGTTACTTAAATTTAAATAAACAATATCTAAAAAATAGATTTTCTATGTAAGATAGTTCTTTAGATATATATTTTAATCGTCAACTTAATTTTTTTTATTAAATATTTTTTCAGGTTTGATCTACAATTTTCTCATTTATTGGATTGCATATCAGTATTAACTACTATTTCTAATATTGTTCCAAGAATTGTTATGAATCATACAAATAATTTATTTCAAACTTTTGTACACTTTTTACAAATAATTGGTTCACAAGTAATATTTATTTTCAATAATTTTGATTTAAACTATCTAATTATTCTACAATTTTATTGATATAGAGTCGTACCCTAGAATATGTTTCTGTAATTATAGCACTGATAAGATTTCTTACAAATTTATGTAGTTGTAATTGGGATATAACAAAACAAAAGTGAGTAATAAAGAATTAAAACAAAATAATTGTATTTATTTTCCATTTTATGATCACTAGGCAATTAGACATTTATGAAATAATTAAAGAAATAGTATTTTGTCGTCCATGCATTAACATTATACAAGAACTGATACATTTGTTAAGCAAAATTTCTATGTATACAGAGATAACAGACAACCTATGCCAATTATCTAGTAAGTTAAACAAGTTTTAAAATTTAATTATATATAAAAATTATTTAGAATTATATAGATAATTTTTTTAAATTTTGTTTACGTGTTATCCTAAATTGCTACACGACTGATTGCTAATAAATAAAGTATTACTATTTTATCATTTAAATATCACATATTTAATACCTTTTATATCTCATTTAATTAAATGCATTTATATGATGTTTATTAAATATTATTATTTAATTTTTAAAATATAAATCACTATTTTTGAGTAATAGTTAAGTTTTTATATTAAAAATGAATATTGAATATTGATATAATTCCACAATTACATTCAATCTAGTTTATTAATTAAATTTTAAATTTTTACTTTTTATTCCAAATAATAGATAATGTAAGTGTTATACATTAAAGTTGGATATTAATTTTTAAAAAAATTTACAAATATATATTGCTAATGATCTCAAAGTAAATTAAAAAATACACCCAATGATTATCTTTAAAAAAAAAAAATTATTGTCTTTTTGTTAAGTATCATTATATTTATGATTAATACTGTATATATTTATTTATTTTTAGCTTCTAAAACATTTATTCTATCTGACAGAGTTAGTACATTTACAACAGGTAGATACTGTACATTATTTTATAATTTATTTTAAAAATAATTGTATGATTATTAATTTAGGA
Source organism: Schizaphis graminum (assembly GCA_020882235.1). Taxonomy (NCBI): domain Eukaryota; kingdom Metazoa; phylum Arthropoda; class Insecta; order Hemiptera; family Aphididae; genus Schizaphis; species Schizaphis graminum. The sequence continues at coordinate 209,965 of JAJFBB010000017.1, read as the reverse complement.
ACATGTGTTCTTCGTGTCCTTTGTCTTCAGCTAGAACTTCTCAAACACAGTAATAATCTCATCATAAACTATTTATATTTTGTAAATATATTTTTAAATAGTACACATGTACCTAAATGGATGCACAAAATGCCAAATAAAACATGTGATTGTACTGCATCATTTATAGAATTAACTATACAATGTTTATACATTGTCTTCAACATTTATGAAAAAGGTAAGTTTTGTTAGGAATTTTTTTTTTTTAAATTAATTTTGTCTATTTACATGTTTATTATTTAGAAAGAGAATCTTATGACATTGATTTATTTAAACTTGTGGAAGAAATTGTTGAAAATAGTCATTCTATACTATATCGTTTAGGAAAGTTAGATGAAGAATTTCGTACTCACATAAGTAAATGTAAGGGTCGTTATGATGTTATTGTTCGGAAAATTCAAAAGCTTGAATTTGACAAATCAAATAGTAAGAGATACTTTTTTATTTGTTGAATTAATCATAATAATATTAATATTTGTTATTCATAAAGAATTTTTAGTAAAAGAATTGAAAAAATTTGATTTCAAATCATTAACGCATAGCCAATACAATTCTTCTGTAATTTATGAAGTATTTCCAATTGATAAACCAAAGTTTACACAAAAATCACAGTACCAATTTGATGAACCTAATAAACAAATTGTTGAAAATAATAAATGAAAGAAATAATTAACAATGCATAAATTAGATCATAATATAGAGCAATAATTTGCAGGTATGTATAATAATTATTAATTATAATAAGTAATTGTAATATCTTAACAAAATATTGAATAAATATATTTATTAAAATTATTATTCAATAAGTTCTTCCTCATCACTAAAGTATGAATTTTTACGGTATACTTTTTTATTTGTATGTATTACTTCAACTTTGCTACATATGTCAATATTATTCTCTTGCTGAAAAAAAAAAAATGAAACATATATCTTAGTTTATGTTAATAATGCTTACTTCCTCATGTATAACTGCACTTAATGTTTCCATATGAGATAAATCACATTCTTCTTCTTCGCTATTTCTTTCTTTAAAATTTTTAGTTTTATCATAAAATGCTGTATCCTCTTCTGAGCTAGGATAAGATTCTTGATTCTGTAACAGAAAATTAAGAAATTATTTGAAATATATACTAATTTATTACCTATTTGTTAAATTAAACATTTTTTCACTTTGCTACATCCTTCATCATTGCCATTTAAGTTTTTCTTTTTTTTTTTTTTTTTAGGTGGTGGCTGTCGTTCCCCCAGACAATTTTCAGGGCATTTGTAACTGAGATGGCCTTCTTTGCCACATTCGTAGCAAAAACTTTTGTCAGTATACTGACGTTTTCTGATAAATTCTGTACTACGGCCATTATCTAGCGCAATAGAGCTTTTTAATGTTCGTCCAAACATCTAAGGCACAAATTATAGTAATTGTTTTTTAAGAGATACTGATAGATTAAAAAAGTAATAATAATGTGATATCGTTACTTGTATGCCATTTGTAGATTTAACACAATCGTTAGCTTCATTTTGATTAAGAAATAATACAAATGCCACCCCTTTACTTTGGCGTGTTGTTTTATCTTTAACTATAGTAACTCTAATATAACAAAATTATATTAATCATAAATTCAAGTGATTTATTTAAAATGGTGCAAAATTTGTGTTATGAATTAATGTGTATTTATTAATTATTGATATAATTTGTATATTAATATTTGTTTATTGTTTTTTTTTTTGATTTATTGATTTTATGAATAAAATAAATTTATAATATTTAATTCCTTTGATTCAGCTATATAGTTACCAATTATTTGTTACATATTTATTCATTGCTGATGGAAGTTGATAGGGGTTAAGTCTTATAAATCTCAAAAATTCACAAAATGCATTATAATAAACATTTTTATATTAATAAATTTAAATTGAATATTTAAAAATTATTTTGATATTGTTTTATTTTTTTAATATTCCATTTCAAAAATAAAAAATGTCTGTTATAATTTTGTAAAAATGGAATAGTTTCCAACTAATATCCAGAAGTGAATATAGCCTAAAAATATTTGGTAGGTCAAAGGCCAAATTATCTGTGTGATTTAATAAGGAAAAAACATTTTTTTTTTAGTTAATTTTATATAAAATATAAATTTATGTAATTTGTTATTAAATAGTATTTGTGTATTTGTTCTTTTTAATTTCCATAATTATATTTTTCAAGTGTTAATTTATACTAAAATTGTTTTCATTTTTATCAATTTTCCTTATCATCATTTTACAGTATTTTTATATGGTTTTAAAATACGGTAAAGTCCATTATATAATATAAATACAATAAAAACTCTTTATAACAAAACTCATTACAAAAAAAAAAACTATATAAAGCAAATATTACACTATAATGGTTGGTTTGATTTATGTAATCTATTTTATAATTCTTATAACCTCTCTATTGTGAAATCTTTTGGTCCCTTCAAATTTGTTATAGTTTTCACTGTATGTAGGTGAAAAATTTTTTTTTTAAATTTAACTATTAACAGATTAACAAACATGACTGAGTTAGATTTATTAAACTAAATAATTTTATATGATTATAATTTATTTACTCAGTTCTTACTACTTATATAATACTTTAGTATACTATACTAACATATAACAACTTATGAGTAAAAATATTTTATATTGACTTTATAATTGTAGAAAAATTTGGTATAAAGAAATATTATTATAAGTATTATAATGTAAATAAGTAAACTTAGTTTTCTATAAAAATTCATAAACAATTTCACATGGATTGTTTATGAGGTTATGAGTAAGTTCTTTTTCAATAGATAACAATGCTAAGTCCACTATTTAAAATATATCTTAGATCGTAGTTAAGACATTTAATTTTTATTATAGTTACATTATTATCGTTGTTATAGTCATCTTGTATTCACCTTCTTATATAATTAAAAAAAACTACATATATTTATTTTAATTTTGTGTACTAAAGCCTTACTTTTTCTGAGAAATTTATTATCTAAAGAAATGAGCAAGTATAACTCATTTAGCTATACATTAATTATCGAGCAGATCATTGTAATGGACGTGTTAAATTTGAATTTAATTATAAATCATTGAAAATGAAAAACAATTCTTAGCAAATACAGTCTATCGACCTATATTTCTATGTATAAAAATGAAATAGACTAATAGCATATTATGTGAAGTACGTATATATTAATGCTCCAAAATGAAAATTTAAAGTTATTGTTTAATGTTAATGGATATAGACAATAACATCACTGATTACCATAGCTTTGAATAAACACTGTTTCAATAGACTAAAATTAATAATAAAAAAAACCCATTTAAAAATTAAGAGTATTTTTAGATTAAATAATTTAATTATATTTGATTCTAAAAAAGTAGTTTTGGATAATATTGGAATGACAAAAATGATTAAAAAATGGGTGTCGTTAAACGATAATTTCTCTGTTTAATATTTGACATAAAATATCTGTTTGGTATGTATAATGGTAATTCTTTAAAGTTATGTTAAATAATATAATAAGTATGTATTGACAAATTAATACATTATAATTATTTAAATATAACTGTAAGATTTGTTGATAGTTTAGTAAGTATTTAGGTTTAAAAATCATTTTTATAATAGTTAGCTTTATTCTACAATAATTTAAAAACATAAAAACAAAGTTAAATAATTATGAACACTAAAATTGGTTTGATATGGCAGTATAGGGTTATACAAAAAGTTTAAAATATAATGTGTTATTATATTTATTAATGAATTTAATTATCCACGATACCTCATAAATATTATATATCATCGGTCTTGTATGAAAAATCAATATGTTATGTATTTCAACTTTTAATACACTTATCAGTTTCATAAGAAAAAAAATAATTTTCATATGTATATACCTACTTAACTACTTTTCCATATTTTTCAAATACTTTATGTAAATCGTTGTTTGTTAAATTGAATGGAAGATTCGAAACATATACTGTAGATTTACTCGGAGCTAATTTATTCATAATAAATTGTAATTAAAAATCAAAATTCATGTATCATTTAATAGAATATTAGGACATAACACTGATAACTCAGATAACTTAATTAGTCAAAAAAAGAAAATCTTAGATCACAAATCATAATATTATCATATATTTTTATTAACTATTGTCTATTAGTTATTACTATTTATTATTATAATAGTAAGAAAACTTTTAACTATTGAATTGCGAGTACAAACTACAAGACGTATTTAGACCACGGCTTTAGATAAAGCCGTGATTTGGACGTATACAACCATTGAACTCTATATGATAACTGGAATGCTCACCAAGCAGTGTTGCCCGAAAGAGGATGTTAGAAAGAGATAGCACATACTAATGGTGTTACTATCTTTGTCTTGCACATGGCGCTAATATCTTAATTTCATATTTTACTGCGATATTATTTTAGTTTGGTTCTTAAAATGTAGTTGCACCTCATTATTTTTTTTTAACTTCCACAAAATATTTTTATTAATTTAATAAAATATAAATAATTAAATGATAAATAAATAGTTTATTAGTTTATAATAATAATTTAAAATAACATAACGAATATTGAAACATAAGTGCATAAATGAGCAGAAGTGTTGAAATAAAAGCATACAATGAAAATATATATTAATTATATATGTGTGATAAAAGAAGATAGCAACACCGTTCTTATCTGCTGTCTTTTTCTAATACGCTATCTCGGTTATGTTTACATTGGTCTTATGACTGGTGAGCATTCCAGTTATCATATAGAGTTCAATGTATACATCTGAGTCAACTGACAACCGTCAACTGATAAGATATAGGAAATAGGAATCTCATTATCAAATACTATAGATTAATCTATACTAATCTATATTCTATAGTATTTGACATTATTCACATTTCGGAGTCCGATTCAGAATTTCAGAATGCAAACTGCAGTACTGCACTCTGCTGTAGTACTATAAGGTACACATTACAACGATAGGACCATGGATAGGACAGTGCAGCAGCTGCAACGTCAGGCTGTTATCGTTGATCCCGGCGATCTCGCTGATATAAACCCAAGGTTTATAGATTATACTATTATATAGATTATTATATTTATAGATTATAATCTATAAACCTTGATATAAACCATAGAATATAACAAAATATAAACCATTTATTAAATAAAAAATATCATATATTAAAAATGTTGATTAAATCAATGCTTTGGTTATCCTTAAAATATATATATATGTTACCGTAAATGTCCGATTACTAGGTAAACCTAGGTTTTACTAGTTAATGTTAGGTTTTACTGTTTTTACTCAGTAAATGCTGAAATTCTTAATTTTATTCGGGCTTTTACTAAACACGTTGTGTTCATCCTAGAATATACAAATTAACTTAGTAAAAGCTGATCAATACATGACACATAAAATTTAAGCTGCGTAAATATATTATTATTTTTTTAATATATTATTAAAACAAACTACTAACAGCTATTTAAATTCTTTATTTAAAAATGAATTTTAGATTGTACATTTTTTCTGGAAATCACGCCTCAAAAATTTTTGCTCGCAACGATTAATAACAATTATTTTGCGAAGATAAATTTACGAATACAATGTATAGTTACAACATTATATGTGTAGATACTAGATATTAATAATTTACCTTAGGACTTGCATTTTACCGGGTTTAAAGTTAATATTATATAAATTATATCATGATTCATGATATAACTTAGTAATGTCTATATCCCCATTGATTTTTTCAATATTATTCGTCTCCAAATTCTCATTGGAAATTGTTATTTTAGAATCTTCAAGGACAGATATAAGGTCATCTTCATTAATGAGTTCTGTTATCACATTTTTTGGTATGCTCGAAGTAGCAATTATTATTATACTTTATTTTATAACTTATAAGTTATATTACAATTGTAGAACTATTTTTTTAATGCAAGTCCTAAGGTAAATTATTAATATCTAATATCTACACATATAATGTTGTAACTATACATTGTAGTCGTAAATTTATCTTTGCAAAATAATTGTTATTAATCATTGCGAGCAAAAATTTTTGAGGCGTGATTGCAGAAAAAATGTACAATTACATTTTTATTTTAAATAAAGAATTTAAATAACTGTCAGTAGTTTGTTTTAATAATATATAATTATAATTTTTACGCAGCTTAAATGTTATGTGTCATGTATTGATCAGCTTTTACTAAGTCAATTTGTATATCCTAGGATGTACACAACGTGTTTAGTAAAAGCCCGAATAAAATTAAGAATTTCAGCATTTACTGAGTACAAACAGTAAAACCTAACATTAACTAGTAAAACCTAGATTTACCTAGTGATCGGGCATTTACGGTAACATATATATATATAGCGATACCACGAGAAAAATGCACTATAACCAGCTAAACTACCTACAGTAGCGTAACCAGGGTGGTTAGATGTTTAACCTCCGGGTTTCCTCCCAATACTTTTTCACCACAATCAGAGGCGGTTTGAACAATTACATCTTACCGGGGCAAATAAATTTAAAACACCCACATACCCTAAAAAAATTGTTCGTGCTTCGCTCGATTTAAATAATAACCGCTTTAACGTTAATGACGTATCACCAAATATGTTCTTTCATTTACTGGTATATTAGATTTTAATTTATTTAACCAAAATATACCTAAATAATCAGTGTAAAGCTAAAAAATAAAATTTTTTTATTAAAACCAAATATTTTTAACGGGGCGGTGCCCCGGTAGAAGGTGCTTACAAGCCGCCTCTGACCACAATAAATGTATTTTTATTTATACTATATTGTTATTGTATATTAACATTTCATTCATTTTGGCAAGTACCTACTAACAGTACATATATATGACATTCAGTGGCATAGCAAGAGTATGGCATCATGGCGAATTGTGCCTACGCAAATTTGTGCTTCAAAATTGGTAATTAATTTTATTCTACCTTCAAAACGACATTTTTTCATTATAAATTTTGAAATAAATATAATTTTATTTATCTTATTTATCTCCAAGAAAAGAAAATTTTTAAAATTGAAACACGATGTAGAGAAGTTACATCGTGATTTGAAATTTACATTGTAATAATATAACTGATAATTATTATTTATTATATAATGTTGTATTAATTATATACATAAACAATAAATATCATATTGTCAATCATGGGCGTAACTTGGGCAATTTTTATAGGGGGGCAAACTTTATTTTACATAGGTATACCTAGGCACTATTTTTAATTATTTTATTAATTTAATCCGCGGCAACTATGGCCATTGGCGGTAAGGGTGAAAACGGTAGGGATGAAACGGGGGGGGGGGTTAACACGTATGTGTATGTGACATGTATGCCATGGCTTTTTCGCTAAAAATCCCAGATGGTCACCCATCCGGGAGCTAGCGACGCTGGACTTAGTTTAACACCGCAGCATTTGTTCTGTCTGCGGCCAACCCCTACGCCACACCATGGCACCGTATAGATACTTATAGAGACTAAATAAGCGTCATACTATCCGCGCGTATTGGCAATGAACAATAACATTTTGATTTATCAATTATTAATATTTATTTTTATTTTTCTTAATCATTTAAAATATTATACTTTTTAGTTTTTTTGATAAAATTATTCCTTCTAAAATGTCTTTTAGACAATACTTTTCTAATTCCATAATTTACAAAATACCAAGGGGGCATTGCCCCGTTACATTTTTAGAGAGGGGGCAGTTGCCCCCTCTCGCCCCCCCCAGTTTACGCCTATGTTGTCAATTTTTTAATCACTAAAAAGGGGCTTTATAGTAGGTTTGCTAGAGGCACTAATGAGTAATGAGTCTCCCTACACCACTGATGACATTTGGCAGGCTATAAATAAAAGCGATTATTATTATAGATAGGTATGCTTAAACATTTTACCAGTCTAGTTTCTACCTTTGTCAAATTTCAAATACAAATTTGAAGAAGAGAAAATAAAACAATTGATTGAAATGTATTAATATTATCTGGATTGCATGAAATAAGTTGCAATCAAAGAAATAAAAACTTGGGAACAAAAATCGGTTGAGACAGGTTTTTAAAAAAGATGTCCTCAACGGTTTTCTAGAATGTAATGAAACAACTTTTCCATAAATATTTAAACTGCTTTAAACCTTAGCAACCCTTTCAGCTACTACTGCTAGTAGTGAAAGGTCTTTTTCTACAATGCAAAGATTGAGTACATATTTTTGGAATATGATAAGTGAAAATAGATTATACGATTTGGCAGTATTGATTTTGATTTATATATTATATTCATAAGGAAATACAGTGGGAATTAAATACTTATATAAATTAGCCATTAAAACAAGAAAAATACGTTTGTTATAAACTATATAATATTAATTAATATTTCATTTATAAATTTATAATATTATTTAATTGTTTATGTATAACACTATAAATAAATAAAAAATATATAAACTTTTATATTGAGATATTAATACTATAGATATACACTATTTTTTTGTTTTTACTATATACATAATATATATCACTGTCCACTAAGGCACTAAACTGGGTTCTTGTCATTCTTGAATAGTTAAATTATAATTTATAAGTAACAAACCAAATAATAACAGTAAAAACCTTAATCTTACTCCCCCTGTTTCATATCATGGCTTCATAATTGTTTATCTATAAATATTGCACATTATATAAATTTTCAATTGCAAAACAATTTGCAAATTTAGGCGATTTTAACAAATTTTGCTAAAACTTAAATTTCAAATTCCTGTAAAAATAAATCTTACTTATGTATTTTAAATATATTTACATAATACTTATAAGAACAAGTAAGATCTTATATTACATTTTTAAGCTTTTGGGTCCAGCAAAAAAGTTGTTATCAAAATATTATAGTTCTTCAACAATATAATATTTTATTCAAGCAATTTAACAAATTATAATAATACAAATTACAGATAAATTAAATTATAATATATATACTGATAAGTACATACTATATTGAGAAAATATGCATAAATATACATGCTAAATAAATACACATGCTATTATAGTTATTTAAGGTATATAAATAATAAATATCAGAACCTACCTATGTATTGTTCATAAAAAATAAACCACTAAATCATTAAAATATTATTTGCATTATGTTTAAACACATTTAAATTACATTATTTAAATACCTATTGAAAACTAAGTAATATTATGATTTCTACAGCAATAAATTTATAATCATAAATAATGAGGTAAAAATATTGTTTTAATTTTTTAATTTCAATGCCTACTTTGGAATGATAAATTTTAAATGATGAATTATTAAATAAAATGGAACATAATACTATGTTACAGAGTAACATACTAAACTAATATAAAATGAGAAACTATAAAAACAAAAATATTAATATTAATAATTTTATTAATGAAGTACATAAATACATGTATTATTATCAGACTTACACAATAATTAAATAATTTGGTAAAAAAATAAAATTTAAACAAAAAATTGAAAAACTATTCATATGATAAAATTATAAAATACAATATAGGTATGTACTATTAATTTTTTAGTATAAGTAAATAATAGTACGCTTTAAAATAAAATCAATTTTTAACGGTTTATTAAAAACTAAAAACAAACATAAATTAAATGTTTCTAATTACTATTAGTGAACATCATCAATAATTTTCAACAGCAAAATATTATATGGTCAGTCTCAATTTTTAAGTAAATTAAATATATTCAGATAAAATAAATATGAAATGACAATTGAATAAAAAAAAAAATATATATATACATTAAATAAATGTAGGAAATAGTAAAATATTATGTCTTATAAAAAATAAAACATTTATCACAAAATATAATTTTATTTATGTAAGTTAGTGAATAAAAAAAAAAAAGAAAATAAACAAACAATTGGATTCTACAAACAGAATGATATGGAATAGAAATAATTGATATTTATTGAAAAATGTGATACTTCAGCAGTGGTATATGTGAAAAAAATAAACATTTAAAAATATCATTCAAAATATTACTTAGTTGCCAATTCAAAATTAACTTTATATTAAAGTAATTTACATTTAAATATACTGGCATGTTAAGTACTAAAATACAATTTATATAATTATTATCAATATTATCTATGTAAATCAGCCTAATATTTTAACTGGCTTAAAAATTATTTCATCATTTGGAATGATAACTTGGAAACCATTAATTTCCTCATAAAACTATGTAATGATAATTTTCAGTCCTTATAATAAATATAATAAATAGATTAATTAACTACATCACATACAATAATCATAATTCGTACATCTTAGTTTTATAACAGCAATTATAATACTCAATGCTTTAAACATGAAATTATTTTGTTGTACCAAGAAAGTTCACGACAATTCAAATCCAGTATTTGATGAAATTGCATACCTAAGTTTGTCTCTAAGGATACTTTTTTTCTGATAGTTTGGAAGCTTAAGCAAGTTGAAACAGGTAGAAGCTGAAGGCAGTCTAAGATTTGGATCTTTTTTACGAATAGTGAAGAATCCTCGAATAACACTTACTATAAATAAGAAAAAAAAATTATTAAGGTTGAATAGAAAAAAATTACTTCAAGTAAATTTAATTGTATTTACCAAGCGTGTCACCAAAATCTTCATCGTCCGCTACTTGGACACATCTTATGGAAAATGGTGGCTCCAAATATGCAAATCCCAGTAAAGGTGGTTTTGAACAACTTGTTACAAACTGTAAGGTAAATATTTAAAACATTTATTTTCAACTTAGTTTAAATTTTTTTAAATTAAGAGTAACACATACTTTTAGGAAAAGTGATCTTTCTTTTTCTGTGAAGTCTTTTTGAAGAACTTCCCACAACCACAGAATCACACGATGAGAGTCATGAAATCCTCCATAATATTGAGTAGTTCTTCGAAGATCAAGTAAATCAATTGGAGCGTTATCTCCAGATATAAGTTTTTGAAGCTAATAATAAAAATTAATTGATTAAAATTAAAAAAATTAAATTAAATAATTATCATTTACTTCAGGAGTAGAGAATAATGATAACCATTCAGGATTTATAACATATTTAAATCCTTTGATAAAAGCTGCTGTTTGTGCTTTGATCTGTGTATGCATAACATAATGGGCCATTAAATGTACATAATTAATCCTGAAATCATTAATAGTTACAATAATTAGCATTATGATTTATTATAATTTATAAATAAATTAATCAAAGTATTAATAAATTAATAAGTTAATAGTTAAAAGATAATATATCAAAACATTTTTTTTTGTCCTTTACCTGTGCTTTTTAGAGGATTAGAAATAATTCAACACCAAAATATTTAACAATATTAATTTTTTTAAATTTAAATATTTGTAGGTAAATTATGTATTGGGTAATTCTTTCAATACTAAACATTTATTATTTTAAAAGTATGTTTTTAAAAAATACATTTTTTAAATCTAATGTAATTTATAATCTTTTTAAGAATAACACAAATTACATTTTTAATTTTGTACAGCGAGGCAGAATATTTTTCTGAAAATTATGTATACATATTGTAGAGACAATATTATGTGAGGTACACCAGGGAACAGAAACACCTCACTTAGCTCATCTAAACTTTGAGTATTTATAATGTATAATATATAAAGTTATAATTAATTAACTACTCATATAAAGTTAATTTTGTATGAATTAAAATTCTTAAAAAAAATAATTTGTTTAAGAATATGAAATTAAAATATTGTTTTAAAATAATTTCAAATTATGTAGAAAACAAATTTATTTTAGGATAATGAGTGTTCACTGGTAAAAGAATCACAATGTATTTAAATTACTTATCTTAACTTATCTTGCATAATAACAGACAATATATATCACACAAAACATATTGTACTACAAATATATATTATTAAACAAGTTTATTATAAAATAAATAATAGTTATATTACTTGTTTTGATTAGTAACTGATATTACTCTTCCACCAGGTATAAGATCGTGGGTAGTCAATTGACCAAGATGATTATCAACCACAGAAAAAGTCAAATCTAATTCTGAAACATCGCCTTCATAATGTTTAACAGATGTTAAATTTCGATACAAGTCATTGTCCAACGAAGGCAACTCGTCCATTGAACTATATAGTAGCTCTTGAGTTTGTCCTAATAATTGACTCAAAAAAAATGATGCAAATGGAACTTCAACTACAATACCCTAAAAAAAAAAATTATGTTTCATAAAAAATTAACTAACTATAATAGATTGTTTAAAATAATTACCTCATAAACAGCTTTACCCAAAATACGACCAACAAATTCAAATAAGTTTAGATGGTTTTCTTGAATATGTGATGAAGGTGATGGATATAATCGTTGTTCATCTGTAGTACGAAATAAATTTAATGACGGATCAAATACTCTTTTTATAGTTTCTTCAAGAAATTCTGTAAATATTAGTTTATTATTATCTAAAATAATTAATATCAAATAGTTTTTGAAAATAGACCTTTGAATACACCATCTTGATCAATTCCTGCTTCATCTAATCCCTGTTCATTTATAAATTTTACTCTTATTACACCTTTGAAACGTTTCAGTGACAATTCAGATATATATGTATAACCATCTTCGATTATTCGATTCCTACACATTTATTTTAAAATATTTATATTATATCTTTTAATAAATTCATTAAATTAATTTTACCTTCGAATAGTAATGATAGGTGGCATGAAATTGTCATTATCATGTAATTCATGTACACCCAAAGCAAACTTCTCACGAGAAACATACTTTCTAAATAGTCGAACACGTGTTTCATGAGAAACTATATGAGGGATTTCTTGAATTAAAGTCTAAATAGAAAATATATTAAAAATAGTTTTTTAAATAAGTTAAAAATTAAAAAAATTCAATACCGAGTATATTTTACGACCCTTTTTGAGTTCATTAAAAAACGAAGAAGTTTTAAGATCACCAATTAGCCAGTGTCCTGGAGGTGCAAAAGATCTACGACAATCTCTGCGATAAAGAACCATTAGAAGAGTGCGGCAAGATCGAAACAAACTATAAGATGAAGAAGCTGTATCTTGAATATCTAAGATATCCAAACATTTTTTTATTAAATACATATTTGTTAAAAGTAAAAATAAAATTAATATCTTACTAAATAAATTCTGAGATATTCCTTTATAAAGAAATATGTTCAAAAAACTAGACATTAAAATGTAGTCACGCATAACAAATGGTTTCTGTTGCTCATACATTTCTATATCATCAAGAATACTAAAATAAATAATAAATATTTATTTTTCTTTAATTATGAATAAATTATTATCTATATAAATTCTTACTAACGTTATGTAATGTGACATACTATCACAGAATAGTTGTAACATGCGCAATTCACCTGAATTGCAATTTTTATCACATTCTAGAATATCCAACAAGTTCTTGAGACCACAATGAGAATCTAAAAATGCCAAAAACCTCCACAATAAATACAATGTGTCTTCATGATAACATAAACCTAAAATGATGAAATAGTTATTAATTTAAATTTCTAAATAATTATTTAACAATATATATACCAGTTATTATGTCTAGTCTAAGTTGTGTGATTGTCTTAAGACATGTAAAGTATAAGTTGCAAGCAGCAACTACTTTTGTACCATGAATCCCAGTAAGCTTATAACTTGATTGACTTGTGCTGGATAGTCTCAAATCAAATGCCTTTCTATAATGAATAATAATAATTATTTAATGTTTTTTATGTGATAATTTTAATGACAAAACACTAACTTGATTATTGCTATTGGGTTATTTGTTTTAGGTGGAGGTGATGGTACTAGTTGATTTTCAGGTATTTGTTCTAAAGCATTAATCAGATGACATCGAAGTAACTTGGAACATAAAGTTCCACACCATAATGGAATTAATTGATTTTTCAAAGGTGGTATATTTGGAGAACATTGACAATTTAAATTTGCTGTAAACCAACCAAGTTCAGGATGCCAAACACTAGATACGTTTGAATGTTTTTTAACAACATTAACTCTAATAGTATCCAAAAATGTCGTTAAACCAACCTGAAAAAAAAATTTATCTTAAGGTTTGATGATTAAAAAGTACTAAAAATTATTTAACATATTTGATAGAAAATCGTATTAATACTCAGTGGGAAGCTTAAAAAAAATTGTTGATGTACTTAAAGTAGTAGAATTTTTTTTTTTATAATATAAACCACTTTAAACTTTGTTTTTGTTTTTAATATTTTTATCTGCTTCTTAATGATTTATAAGTTTAATCAAAACAAACTTTGAATTTTCAAATGGTTACAAAAATTAATATTAAATATTTAAATATTTTACAATATTTTACATAACTAATTTAATATTTAAAAATAATCTAATTTAGTTCACTTTTTTTAAAAATTATTATAACATCATAGTTGGTATTGATGTTTACAATGTTACATAAATTATAAAACCATATAAATACATAGGACCAGTTTAATAAAAAAAAATATTGTTTATAACTTACAATAAAAACAGATGTAGAATTATTTTCAAACTGGTCTGTTTTGGCGCTTAATTCTGCTAAATGCACAATATTTGCAATTAATGACAAACACCAACTTGGATGTAAACAATGAAATATTTCATCACATTGACTTTGATCATTTAATAACTGCATTATCTTTTCAAGTAGATTTACAGAATTAAATGTTTCAATAATCTAAAATATATTTTTGAGTATCATTATGATTTTTTTTAGAACTTGATAGAAACATGAATATGATTGATTATTAAATAAAACACTAAAATACTCACTTTAGGCGAGAGAGATATCAAATACTCAACTAATAAGGGTATAGAATAAATCTTTATAACAAATAGTTGAAAAATATTTGTTGAAAAGTTGCTCAGAACCAAACATCTCCAACAAATAGTCATTATAGCTGTCATAGCCACAGGTTTTAATAAAATTTTGATGCCCAATAACCCAGTTATTAGCAATGTCTAAAAAAATGAATTTTGTAAGAAATTTGTAAATTAAAATATCTTTTTATTTGAATACCTGCATAGTGTTAAACACATTTTTATTCAATAAGTGTGCTATCAAATTTTCTGTTAAACGCTCCAATCCCGGTTTTAATCCTTGTAAAGAATTATTAGAATGTATAGCACACCATCTTGAAGTTGATGTAAAAGATACAATCATATGAAGTAAAGTGTGTAAAAAAGAAGAATCTTCTAATGATTTTGGCTGAAGTTTAGTGAGATAACCAAGACAAATAGACAGAATTTCTTTAACATGACTTATCCAGTTAACTGCATGCTCACTAATTAAAGCTACTGATATGTAGCTACGTTTGATTGTATCACATTCTAGACTAAGAATTATATACCTAGAACATTAAAAAAGGAAAACACAATATAACTACAGGTCAGTTAATAACTGCATACAATATTATGAGATGTTGACGATTAAGTAAAACTTGAAATAAATTAGGATTTAGGATATATACATAATTTTAAATAGGTTATACAATTTAGGAAAGAAATATGAAACATATCAATCAAATTGAATAAATTACTATATATATCTAACCTGCAAAGTTTTTCAAATCTTTGTCTATCTTGCTTTTTGTCCCAATAAGTTAAAAATTTTTTCACAGATAAATAAACAGTAATAGCAGGTTTCAAATCATTGATATTCTCAAACGTTTCATCAAATTGTTGCCTATAAATATATAAAAATCAAATACCTAATAATAGTTTATTTTCATATAAAATAAGCCAATATTAAAACTAACAATACTAAGTTTCGAGTGCGTTTGCGAACTAGCCATCCTCTGACTAACGATTGAACAAGGATAACTGATTGTTCACGTTTACGATCATTTGCTCTTTCTATTCGTGCAGCTCTTGTTTGTTCAATAAACTGTGTTTTAGAATCACCAAACATCATTCTAATTAAATAAAGGCACAAAAATACATTATAAAGTTTAATTATTTATGCAATTGACTTTGATAAATAACTTACTTAGTTATTTAATTAAATGTATTCTATGCTCATACTTTAATTCTAAACTTGTACTCATAAGTCACAATCGTAGGTAATAGGTATGATACTATGATATGAAGTTTTAAGTTAGGTGACTAAAGTCAGGTGATTGTTTTTTGTATAGATAATAAAGATTTATTATCTATGGTTTTTTGTATGCCTCATGATAAGAAATTATGTAGCTCAAGGTGGATCATATATATCCACTTTGATATAGCTCGATTGCATTCCAATATAATATATATATCAGGTGCTTATAAACCTAACCACAAGATAGCACCATGATATTCACCCGTTGCCTAAAGCTCTAATGTGAACTATAATACTTGACCCGAACAAACTCAGGTCCAGCCGTCCAGGTGATCGAGTTTCACTTTTTCAGTAAGTACGCCTACAGTATGAGCGTTGTAATCAGGGCTGAATTTAGGGGAGGGCTTAGTGGGCTGCAGCCCAGCCGCCCAGGGGCCCCCACAAATTCGGGACCCCCACAATTTTATGATATTCATATTAGGATACAGAAAAAATATTTTATTTATAGCATTTAATTTTAATTACTTGACATTATTATTTTTATTTATTATTTTTCATTTAATTACTTAAACTTAATATTATGATAATTATATATAATACTAGTTATACTCGATTTGATTGTTTTTATAATTATTTATTATTAAATAGTAGTTAATTGTTACTACTACTAAACATAATAATAAATATTATTTAATAAGTAAAAAAATATATTTCCTTGTTTATAATTTATATAAGGGGCCCCCACAATATATTCCGCCCAGGGGCCACCACATACCTAAATCCACTAACCTATGATTGATTTTTGAGGGGGGCTTAGCCCTCTAAACCTTCCTCAAATTGCGCTTATGGTAATCACTTTAACCTATAATGCTTTATCACAAAATACATTTATAAAAGAATTTAATTTTATGTACCAATGGCTCGACCACGGACTACGTTTATCTAAGTTAGCTCCATAGGCGGGAAAAGGGGGTGTTTAGCTGGTATTAGCACAATAGCACCCCCAATTGTAAAAGTAGCACCCTCAAATACTTTTTTATAATATTACAACCAGTAGCTATTCAACGCTATGTCCGGAAAATGAAGAGCTTAAGCACCCTCAGTTTTTTTTATTGAGGTGGGATCATATTATTTTATAGAGACTATTGATAAATTGCATGATAGTTCATATCTTGCAGTTAGGTTGCATTACAAATCCTTGGCGCCTGATATATATTAGGATACAACCTAGCGTACAAGGTTTCTTATCACTTGTATAAAAAACGGATCACCCAACTTCGCAACCACGAGTACCACCATCAATAAGATCAGTACAAAAAAACGATTAGACCATAGAAAAGCGATTAGACTTTTATAAAACAAGTTGTGTTAAGCTACTTATATTAATTCATCGTGTGTATTTTACATTTTTATTGAATAATCTTATATTATAAAATTGTAAGGTGATATTTTACTCATTACATTTAAGATTTTTTAAATATAAAAAAAATTTTTATTATCATTTTTCTGATAAAAATAAACTATTAAATCGTTATGTTGGTAATGGCATTTAGGTTATGTTAACGCTTATTGTAATGTTATCAACTTTAGAATAATAATATAATATTGAACGTTTTTAAAGAAAGTTATACTTATTAGTTATTTGTAATTTTTTACAGTTTTATTTCAATAAGAGTTTAAAGTTATAATTGTTATTTGATACCAAAAACGGCTCATCATGGAAACTTATGATGTTATTGTTAATCAGCCTGTTGTTATAGACAATGTAAGTCCTCGTCATCATTATATGATTTTTGCATAATATTTTTTACTACTATGAAAGCATGAACATTTTATTAATTATCTTTCTACCTACGTATTTTTCGTATAGGTAACAGGAAACATGTATTATTATTGTGTTTTTTTGCGCTTGAATTGTCGTTCTTTGGAAAATTTCATCTTTGATCATTTGCGTGTATTACTATTAGTGTTTTATATTCTATAAAAAAACTTTTTTTAACCCAATTTTATTTAAAATAGTTACTCCACTGGAAATTATTGAATATTAAATTGGTATTTCTTTATTTATGTAAAATATTTTTGTAATTATCTAATATTATTATAATTATCACCAATTAGGTTTAAGCTTATTGACATAAAAATATATACCTTTATAACATAAAACTGTACTTGAACATAAGACTAAATTTAGTAAAATATGTATAATAAGAATATTTGAATAATTTCAATGAACTAAATTTAAAATATTTTTAATATAAATGTATGTCAAATTACTTGTCAAATAGTAAAGTACAGTATTTTCTGATATTAACTAATTAAGATTAAATGAGTTTTGGAAACTTGTGAATTTTAGAATAAACCATCAACTAAATAAAGATCAGGTTTACATTTATTATTCGGTGCATTAAATTATGCTTTAAAACTAAATGATGTTTAGATCAAAGACAATTTAATCATACTTATATTTTTATAGATTTTAAAAAGTGTATTTGAACATAATTAGTTTTTTTTATGAAATGTATTATTCAATAACAAACATATTTATTTATATTTTATAATATTGTTGTACAATTCCTTGTTTTTTTTTATACTGAGCCATTTTACATTTCAACAATAATTTTGGTTAGATATTTTTAATCAACATATGTCACTTAAAATGTTGATTTTAAGGAATTAAGTTTAATTAAACTATAAGTTTATAAATGTAACATTCGAAACATCATTTTTCGTACTTTATTCTATAAAATCTTATTAAAAAAAAATAATAATATAAAGTTAAAATATTTTTTTAAATATTTATCATTGTACCTACATAAATATAATAATAAAAATGTACATTATTCATAACAATTTTATAAATAATTGTTACCTATCATTCATTTTTTATATAAATTTTAAATAAAACTAAAAATTATTCTATTGATTGAGGCTTACTAAAATTATCAGCTCATTTTAAGTAGTTACTTCATTTATTTTTAAATTATTTATACTTATAAATTATATTTTTGTAGGGATCAGGTGCCATTAAAGCTGGATTTGCTGGGGAACAAACACCAAAATGTTGTTTTCCAAATTAGTATGTATTAATACAGCATAGAATTATTATAATCTTACACATATAAGAGTAATATATGTATATATTTATAAATAAATTATTGTACCATAGTATTGGACGACCAAAGCATGTTAGAGTTATGGCTGGTGCTTTAGAAGGAGATACATTTATTGGACCAAAAGCAGAAGAACATCGTGGTTTGCTATACATAAAATATCCCATAGAACATGGTATTGTAACTGATTGGAATGATATGGAGAGAATATGGCAATATATATATGGCAGTGATCAACTTCAAACATTTTCTGAAGAACATCCTGTCCTTTTAACTGAAGCTCCTTTAAATCCACGACGAAATCGAGAAAAAGCTGCAGAAATATTTTTTGAAACTTTCAATGTTCCTGCATTTTATGTGTCAATTCAAGCAGTTCTTAGTTTGTATATAACAACAAATGTTAACAATATTACTAAATATTAAAATTTATTTTTTTTATTTATAGATATGCTACTGGTCGTACTACTGGGGTTGTTTTAGATTCTGGCGATGGAATTACTCATACTGTTCCAATTTATGAAGGTTTTGCTATGAAGCACGGTATTATACGATTAGATTTAGCTGGCCGAGATATATCACGTTATCTCAAGTAATTATATTTATACAATTAAAAAAAATAAAACTTAATACACTTAAATTTTATTCTTAGGTTATTACTAAGAAAAGAAGGTTTAAATTTTTCAACATCTGCAGAATTTGAAGTAGTTAGAGCAATTAAAGAAAAAGCTTGTTATGTAGCTCTAAGTCCAGTTAAAGAAGAATCCTCTGATAGTAATGTGTATCAATATATGCTACCTGATGGTAACAAAGTTGATGTAAGTCTATACTTAATTATAATTACATTTTTTTTCCATATTTTATTTAATTGCTTTTCTTTTTAAATTGTTTTACTTATGTTTTTTTTCAATAATTTATACAGGGTATCCCATGAGGATTTACCCATTGCAATATCTCCTGAAATAATAGGGATATCATAACTATGTTTTTTTTTAAAAGACTCACAGAGACAAAGAGTAAATACTACAACTATTTTAGTATTTTATGTTTTAATTAAATTTAATGTTTTGGTAAAAAAGTTAAAAAAATATATTTTTATTTAATCATTTTCAAAAAATTTGAATATAGCCATTTTGTAGTTTGTTTTTCTGAAAATTTTGACGATTTAATATTTAATTTTCATTAGCATTGTGGTCTTTTAGTCCTGGCTCCTGTGAGTCTCATAAAATACCAATATTTTAATATCTCCATTATTTCAGAAAATATAATAATGAATAAATAATTATATATATTCATATATGTTCATTATATAGTATAAGTATACAATAATTGGTATGATTACTATGTACTATAATAAATTAAAACACATAAAATGTAAATACAATTTATATTTTAAATTAAACTAAATTTTTATAAATGCTTATGTTATAAAATTAAAAATAGTTAATGTTGAATTTTATAACTTAGCAATAAATGTACATAATTTAATACAATTTGACAAAAATACTTTTCAAAAATGAAAAAATTTTAACATCTATTAATTATTAATGTAATAATCATTTACAAAATGCTATTATATTTTATTCAACTGAATTTTCTTTATTGTTTGATATTATAAGATTGGCCCAGCTCGTTTCCGTGCTCCAGAAGTGTTGTTCCATCCAGATTTAATTGGTGAAGAATGTGAAGGCTTACATGAAGCATTAGTATATTCAATACAAAAATCAGATTTAGATGTACGAAAAAAATTATATCAAAGTATTGTACTAGCTGGAGGTTCAACTCTATTATCCGTGAGTAAAAAAAAAAATGTAAATCAAATGTTTTTTTATCAATTTCATTTTTTTTTCTCAGGGATTTGGTGATAGGTTATTATCAGAAATTAAGAAACTAGCACCAAAAAATATGAAATTAAAGGTAAATACTATTCAAAATTGCTTAAAAATCTTAAATCAATAGTATATATTATTTTATTTTACTTTTTTTGTTAAGTTAATTACAGTTATTTATTTATATATACAACAGTGATAGATTGATAATACTTATGAACAGTATCATAGTTATCACAATTAATTTCAATATTATGGTTATTAGTTATGGGTTTTGTTGAGGTATTATTTAATTTGTGGTCAATAGTGCAGGACTATGAAGAGGAACTACAAGTATAATAATAATATATATTATATTATTATATTTGTTATTAATTAATATGTATAACTTTTGATTTTTTTGATTGTATAATATATAGTAGCGAATAGAAGACATTAGACGTGAATGATTGCTAAAATATAAAATACTTTATTGTACAATATTGCATGTAAATATTTAAAGAAACTAAAATTAATAGTTCATTTTAGAAATTTGATTTATGTCATATAATTTATAAAAATAATTTAATACATACCTAATAAAATAAATTGTTTGTTTTAAAGTAATTTTTAAAATTTTTATATAAAATTTATTTATTAAAAATAAAATGCTAGATTGTACAATAAATCTGTTAAAGTAATATGGATTAGTTGTATACATAATGTTAACATAATTGCTATAAATAATTACAGGTGCTCAAGTATAAATACCCCTTGCAACAGTTTATGACATATTGACACTGCTGATAGAATAGGGATTGTGTATTACACTAAAATAACTAAAAATTTACATTTGCAATCAACAGTTTTAGAATATTATATATTATACATCATATTATGTGCGTTAAAATATTTGACTCGTAATATTGTCATTTGGCCCGAGTAATAATGTGACGTGTTTATTATCTAGATAATTATTATCTAATATGTACATTGTACAAGTTGAATCCCAGACAAAAAGTCCGAAAATACAAATTATTTTATATAATTAATATTTATTTTAAAAATTTAAAAATGTACACATTATAGTTTATATACACATATTATATTATTATATTTTTTTTATCTATTTTCTTATTTTCATTTATAATAAAGTATATATATATATAATTTATTATTAATTTTAATAGGTACCTATCGGCTAAGTATTATTGTTTATTCTTTATACGTATTATACTAAGAAATAATACAGAATTCAACACATTAAACCCACACTTAAAATACATTCCAACAAACAATGAATTTTATTTTATTTATAAACATGTCAACTAAACTAAAACATGTGTACAAACAATTTTAAATTTTTAAAATAAATATTAGTTATAAAAAATATTTTTTATTTTCGGACTTTTTGTACGACACTAAAAATGTGCTCGGACTTTTTGTTCGACTATAAAAACTTAATCCGGCCTTTTTAATTTTGAAATACTTTTTATCCATGGACTGATGGACTTTTTGACCAATAATTACCGTACAAGTTATGTTGATGTTGTCAAACCCCATGACCATAGGCGGACATTTGGTTGAAATTTTAGGGGGGCTATAATAATCCAATGTAAAGTGACCCGCGGGGGCTTTTTAGCAAATTAAGTTTCGATTTTGGGGGCTATTAAAATATTTAGGGGGGCTAAGTCCCCCTAAGCCCCCCCCCCCCCGATGTCCGCCTATGCCCATGACAGTCGTTGTTCATTAATTTATTTATTTTTTAACTTTTCTTTCGATTATAATATTATCGTGTGTACAAATATTTCAATATAATTGCATAGAAAGGTTTATTTTTCGAAAATGTTCTGTATAATACACAACTGTTATTTGTTTATTCATCGTTCTCCGGTTTTCGTGTCAAAAATTCACTCCCGTATTGTTATCCGAAATATACTAAATATCTCTCTGCAGGTTTTGGGGTGTTTTTGGAAATATGCAGAATGTATAAATTGACAACAAAATTGTATTTAAATTAAAGGGTAAATGGTTTTTTTTTTAAGATTTTGGCGCCACAAGAACGTTTGTATACGACGTGGATCGGAGGTTCAATTCTGGCGTCGTTAGGCACATTCCGTCGGATGTGGGTGTCAAAACGAGAATTTTTTGAAGAAGGCTCACGAGTGATACACAGAAAGACTATGTAATCACCGCTGACCCGCTTACCTGCTTCGTTAACGACCTTTTCGTTCAAGCATCATGTCATCACTAGGTACACGGTCATAATTACCATACGCGAATCTATCATTATTTATATCGTCTTTTCTAACTACGTCTCGTATAACTGAGAAGTATTCTATTCCATGTGGACGGTGTTTAATACACAAACGCGTGGTTTTTTTCTAATACGGTTAACTCGACTATTTTGTCATCCTTATTCGCGCGATGCCTAAACACCAATAAAGAAGCTCTTGTACAAATACTCATTTTTTGTCATCGGCCAATTTGTTTTCATTATATTATTACTTTTTGTTTCGCTTATTGATGTGTATTTAATAACGTTACGATTATTTATATACATATATATTATATTGTAGAATTAATCTTTTTTTATGATATTTTAAATACTTCACTTCTGTATAAATAAATATGATATAGACGAGAGTCTCTGTTGTATAAGAGTAATTTTTAATTTACCTATACATATTTATTGTTTTTCAAAATTAATTTAATATATCAACGACGTCACCGCAGTCTTAACAGTTTAGCGGGATCGGTTAATAGCATCTGTAAATATAGTATTATATACCTAATAAATTACTAAATTAAATTAATTTATTTTTGCTATTGAAATAAAAAACAATATTTATTAAACATTTTTGTTATTATATTATGATTATGTGAACATACCAACTTTTACTACGTATAATGTTAAATAGTCGAATCTTTGCTGCCACAATTGAATGACAAAATTGGTATTAATTTGCCAAAAATAAATACAGTTACTTAACAAACAAACAAAATCTGCATTTAAAATTTATTTTTCTATGTTTACGAATCCATTTTATTTCCTCTTAACTCCAGTACATTACAACACTGTAATCCAATAGGTGAATAGGCCTAGATAATTATACATAGTAAAAAACTTCTAGAAATATCAAATAGACGATATTGTAAGGTTAGGTATTGAAAAAAATATAGGTGAGGCTTTGAAATTATAAGATTCTGAGCGGAGAAATTAATGTATTGATTTTACAATGATACGTGTTTTATTGTTTTCGTTTTCGGTTCTTCATCACTTATAGTTCTATATTGTGATAATTCATAAAATAATGGAAATATCATAATTATTGTTGTTTTTTTTAAAAGACTCGCAGAGATAAGAACTACAAGTATTCAATATTTTAATTTAATTGGTAAACAAGTTAAAAAAAAATTATTTTTTACTTAATTATTTTCAAAAAATTCAAGTATAGCCATTTTGTAGAGTTTATTTTTCTGAAAATTTTGATGTTTTAACAATTTATTTTCATTAGCATCGTGGTTTTTAATATTTTTTTAGCTTTGAAAATATTTTTGTATTATTATATACGAGCATCCAGGCACGACTCCGAGGGTCACATGCTCGATAATATTGTAACTTATATGATAATGAAATTAAATAATTCACAATTTTTCTCGAAAATAGAAAAAATTAAAATTTGAAACGTCAAAAAATTTGATTTCTTTTTTATGCCAAAAATTATTGTTTAGAGCTTAAAATCAATTTTTTAAAAGATTATATTATATTTTTTTTTAAATTTATTTTTGTGTAGGTATATATTTACACTTGTTACAAGTCGTCTAAAGCCTAAAAAAATAACGTGTTGATTGTCAATGTGAATTTTTTATACTCAATACATTTTTATACTTTTATTATTTTAAAAAATCTTAAGCCTTCATATTTTTTTGTAAAAAGTATAATTGATAATTTTAAATTTAAATTGGTTATTGTTTTTTAAAAATTTGACTGACATTGTATATAGACATTAGTTATCATTGTTACTATAACATTTTCGTTAAAAAGCATCATCATCGACATCATTATATTCAATATTGGCGTTCAGTTTTAGGATATCCGCACACAAAATAAACAAATCATATCAATTATTGTTGTTTTTTCCTCTTTGTAACGTTTTTAAATGTATAATTTACGACTTCCTTCCTTCCGGATTCCTAGAATGGATTCGCGTCACTGCTCGCTGAATTGTATTGACGAATGGTATCGTAGTATCGTACTATATTGTCCATACTGTATGTAGTTTGAGTCAGTTATTTATTATGCAAAGGTAATAAAAAATAAAAAAAATAAAAAAAAAATACGAACACAATATTTTATCGTACACTGCACAAATTATATGAATGAACGGCGCCACATGCGAATGAATCACACAACAATAATAATATATACATAATATCTTATGTGTACATCACGGATGATTCATGCACTAAATAGGTACCTACCGCCGTCGTCTCCTCATGTTTTCGGGTGAATAAACGGTGTTCATTTTAAATGTTGAGAACATTGTGGATTAATTCGTAATATTATAATAAATTTGAATACATATGATATTCGGGGAATTAAAATGATCTGAATAAATTCTTCTTTAAAATAATGTATTATTGACATATTAAATATTAGTTATAAAATACCATACTACCTATGGATTTTTTGTTATTTTACTATTACAATTACTATTACAATATCAAAGTTCGGCTAACAATTTTTTTTAATTAGTTTGAGTTAAGTTATCCTAAAAAAATGTGTAACTGAGCTAAGTGAAAGTTAATTTTAAAATATAAATTAATTTGATAACTAAGTTATACATTTTCAGAAAAATAATAATTTACTAAAGTTAAAAGTTAATTCATTTTTTTTTTTTAAATGCTTTTAACTATACATATTTTTATCTTATTGAAAGGAAAGGTAATCGGTCAAAATATCCAAATGTATCAGTTTTTCCAAAAATAAGTGCATTAAACTTTAATTTCTAATAAATCTAATAAAATATAAATATATTATTTTATAATACATAAATTACGTTAATAGTAATTATATAACAAAATATAATGCACACACATTAGTCATATAATATAAAATTAAATGTAAAATAATTGTTTTTATGTATACAGTATACTCAAATAATAACTAAAATTTTAGTATATGTTTTTAAAAATAGAATTTTGTATCTTATTGTCGAAGAAAATTAGCAATATAGCATTTAAAAAATTAGAATATCCCTAGTGCCATCATTGTATTCTTCACAAATATGTTTGTAATAAATCTTTTCTTTTCTTTTTTGTTGGTGGTTCAATGGTTCCCATTTGACTCTGTGCGACTTTAGTTTCCTCTGCAGCATTTTCATTCCGCATCCCCCTATAAGACATTTCTAAGTACGTCCCTGGTGTATATCAATAAGTAACAACTAACAACAATTAAAAGCTCAACTCAGGCTTCAGGGGTGGATTGGGATACGGAATTAATTATCCTTTTCTATTATATTATACACTTTTTTATTTGTAGAATTTTATTTTTCTTATCAAAATGCTTATATTATTTGAGTATTTGAGCTAATTTTATTAGCAAGTAAAGTTTAATGCACTTATTTTCAAAAAAACGGAATAATTTTATTTAAAATTAAGATTAATTTACATTTTATTTTATATTATTTTATTAATTTATGTATTATAATATAATATATTTATATTTTATTAAATTTATTAGAAAGTAAAGTGTAATGCACTTATTTTCGGAAAAACGGATACATTTGAATATTTTGTCCGTGGATATTTTGATCGTTGGATATTTTGTCTTAGATTCGAAAGGAAAATGACGAGTTTTATGCGGAATAGTATAACAACTATAACATTAATATTCAAATTATTCAATATTATCATTACTATTTCTAATTAATACATTAGTTTTGTTCAGACGATACCATTTTATTTATTTGTACGTTAGGTATATAAAAATTTGTAAAACTTGTGATCAGTGTCGAGTCGAAGATGTATAATGGTCTCCGGTCCTGTTGTTGGTTCGGTCGATCATAATAACTCGGCGCTTTCATATAATCCAATTATACCCGCCGGGGTTCTCGTACATATATTATTTGCGAACTATGTACATAGGTTCTCTCCGAAACCTTTGAGGAGTCTTCCACAGTCATCTTCAAGTATTTATTTGTAACTTTGTAATTGTTCTCATCATAACCACGAAGTTTACGCGTCGTTGTCGATTTCTTAGGTTAGTATCTATAATAAGTTTGGATTGGCATTCTTCATTGTGTGATGAGACGTAAATAGTAATAATAGTAAACAGTAATGGTAACATGTGATCAAAAGACATTACACTCAATCAAAACGTGTCAATTGAATGGAATCTACGAAATAACCGTAATTTTTAATCTCCCAAAAAATTTAGTAATAATTATACAGAAATAAAATTGTCAGGGAACAGAGTTCCTGTTTTATCTGCCTGCAGAGCCGGATTAAGGGGGGGGGGAGAAGGGGCATCTGCCCTCGGGTGCAAGATTTTAAAAGCGCAAAGTTTTGAAATATTGTAGGTACCATTTAGACTTTAGAGTGAACAAACTATTAGTGATTACGACAGTGTACACGGCGCGCAAACTCACATACCTACGCGTTTCCACGAATTTACCGATATATTGAATTACAAGTAATAACTTAAGTCATATATTATTTAATAAATGCCAAATTATAGTAAAACAATGTTATGTTTATATAAAAAAGTAGTTCTTAATTTTAGGTAGGTTTCCCCGGGGCGCAAAATATCTTAATCCGGCCTTGTCTGCCTGATGGGAAATTATAGATAATAACTGGTACTGAAGGAATGGTGTGCCCATGCAGCATTCTTACCATGATTATGGTATAAGTCATCGAGGGACAATCGTAAACTCGGCGAACGATGTGAGGGCGAAAATATGAGTGATAGCTATAGGTTAGGCTTGTATCACGAACCCGACCAACTGTGTGTATAATTTTAAAATTAATTATAAAACGTTACGATTTTTAACATCTCTTGGTTTATTATTTAATATAACATATGCAAGGGCGTTTTTAACGTTTGCAGTTACTTTTCATTTTATACTTGTGTATAAGGTGTTCGAGAGTGTTAAATTTCTTTGTTTTTAATATATATTTAATATGATGGAAGTATAATAATTGCAATTTTATTCCCGCTTTATTTATCAAGACGTAAAGCTGATTTAAATTTTTCCAAGACTTTGTGAAAGTTGTATATTATAAATTCATATGGTATACCTATAATAGTGATATATGGCTATTATTGAATTACCTATACAGAAAAATTTCTGTACAAAAATATTACTAAATCGACAATAATTAAGTATCGAAATAAAATGAATGTTTATTAATACCTGTTTATCATTATTTTGGTAAACATGTCAACGAGTTTTCCGTGGTCCGCTAGGATAGCTATACGATGCTAACGACGGGCATAATGTATAGGTACAAGAGTTTCTTGTAGAATTTAATTTGAAATATAAAAAATAGCGATATAAAGGAAAAAGAGGTTTTTTTGGACGAAACGAGAATCAATGAAACGACGATGAAGTTATACCTACAATAATAATAATTTTTTTTATTTTTTATTAATTTAAAGCCTCAACAACTGAGGTTATTGGCTTACATTATTTACAATATTATTATTACATCATACGTTAAAATGGCTTAAATGAGTAACAATAAAAAATAATTAGATAAGGTTAATGGTTATACAGTTTTAATATTTTTAAGGTTATGATTTCGTTGGAATTCTTGATTGGGTCTCAGTGCTTCATATAAGTGATTCGGTATATTTAATGCTCTAATAATTGCATAATTACGGCAGTATAGAAGGAAATGTTTGATGGTTAGTGCTTCTCCACAGGTTATACATTGGTCGGGACGGTCGGGTTCTTCGCATCTCATGAGGAAACGATGGGGAAGCCAAGTATGCCCAATTCTTAGTCTGTTTATTACGACTTCGTTGTGTCTTTTAGGATTGAGTTTTGGCCAATAATCATAATTTATTAAAATACTTAAAGTTTGACCTTAATAAAGTAAAATTTAGATCCAATAGGTATCTAAATTACAAATTATAATTTTATAATAATAGTAATGATAACGGTAAAATACTAAAATATACATACCAATATTTTTAATTCTTAGCGGAAAGATGAATATATTGATTTTATAATTTTATTTCGATTAAATTATTATTTAATGTTTTATGCCAACATCACAATGTTGAAAAAAAATTTCTATTGATTATTGTGTTTTTAAACATGACGTGACGACAGCGGTATATTGTGTATAATATACTGTAATGTTGTATGATTCATCCATGATGTAGGTACACATTGATATTATCATTATTATTATTATTGTTGTTGTGTGATTCATTCATTGCGGCTCCACGTATTCGTGCAATTTGTACGGTGTAGAATCGTGTTTTTTTATCGTCGTCACATAGTAAATAACTGATACTTGACAGTGCAAGGTACGATACGGTGAGTAACGTGAATCCGTTCTATAGTAATCTGGAATGTAGGAAGTCGTAAATTATTCATTTAAAAATGTTTCTAGGTAGTGGAAAAATAATAATTAATAATATGGTTTGATTGTATTGTGTGCAGGTATCCAGAAATATGCCAATATATGATTAATTTAAAATTTAGGAAACTGACGAGAGAACATTAAAATAAAGATTAAGGACTAATATATTAAGTCTAAGTGTTAAAGTTAAATGCATAAAAAAAATAAAAATGGATTAAAATTATTGGTCAACATTATAAATATTACAACTTCTTCATAATTTATAACACCAACAAGTCCGACATCAAAATAACGGTAGGTATTCGTTTAATAAGTTGCTCACCAAGCGAATATTGAGTTTAATAGGTATGTGATAGTGATCTTTCTGTATTACCGGGTTTTGTTTGACCTACCACCCATGGGAATATTTATGAGGGGGGGGGGGGGGTGAGGGGACTTCAGCCCCCCAAATCCAGGAAATGTTTATTAAGTCTATTTATTATGTCCTGTCATGTGTAAATTGTAGAAATTCAATTTAATTAAAAATACTTCAGCCCCTCACAAAAAAATTTCTAAATACGCCCCTGCTACCATCTACCGCACGTGTACTTGTCTATCTTTTTAATTTCATTATGAAAATAATACTGTATTTTGATATAAAAAAAATATATTACAATATATTTTACTGGATAATATAGCCTTATACTTTTATAGTTAAAAAACTATGACGACGTTAAAATTTTAAATGTTGTAAAATTAATTTTGGCACGATCTGTTAAATTACAGTTTTTTACCAAACATTAATATAACCACTAAATTATTAAGTTATCTACTTATAAGTAATTAATTATCAGTTATCACGATTATAATTTTATACCTACTATATAAATCTATTGATTATTATTGACGATCTAAATCGATTAGTTCAACTAACTCTAAATATATTAGGACTGTAGGCGGCAATCCATATTTTTATCTCCAAATGATTTTTATATTACATAATGATTGATTTTTCCACACATATGAAATGTATATTGCATAATTTATTAGTACTTGATAACTCTTCACACATAAAGTGAATAAAGCAAGTCATCACTTAATCATTGGTAGTCCAGGTTAAGATTAAGGAGAAACGCATCTAAATACAAAAATGTTATAGGCGTATCCTAAACGGCTCCCATCGAAAGAGGTTTTACAAACAGATAAATTCTCAAACATTGATTTGAGATATATATATATATTGTATATCAATTTGAGTTCAATATACTGGTAAACCGTATTTTTAAATTTTAAATTTATAAAACGCAGAATACCAAAAATATCGGAAATATTGATAATATCGAAAATATCAAAAATTTTATTGAAACATTGAACATAATTTCTTTTCCGAAATTAATTATAAATTATATGTACTAAAAAAGCGGGTAAATGGGTATCGCTCTGCTGTATATTAGGGGGTGGGGTGGACCTCAGACTATGGTAGGTTAAATTTGAATGCAATGATAGGTATCATTGTATATTTGTATACGAAAAACGATTCTGAACGAAGATGATTTGTCAGTTTAGGATATATTATATTTAAATATTGTCATATATTCTATTTTGAAACAAATAGTATAGTTTTTATTTGTTACTATAGTTACTTTATAGTATCTGTTTATTAATAAAAAAAGTATTTGGCCAACATTCGCATTATGAGCGTATGAAATTTAATTTAAATTTTGACATATTTCGTATAAATTCGAACTTTAAGCACTTATAAAAAAAAATTGTGACTAACGATTTCGGATTTTTTTTTATCACTTTAAGAACAACTTATAAGAAACCTTGTATTAAATTTTCAAGATTTTCTGGCACCCAAACAATTTTTATCGGCATTTGAAGAAAAAAAACTTAGAAAAGTCGAAAATTTCAATTGTCTATAAGTAGCTTAAAAATGGTCAAAATATTTTGAAAATTTAACTGTAAAGAGATAACCATAATATAAACATTTGGTGAAAATTTCAAGTATTTACAATAATTCGTTTTTGAGTTACAGCAAAATCAAAAAATCGATTTTGTCGAAAAGTGGTTTTTCTTAAAATAGCCATTTTTCTGTCATTTTTTTTTTGTTTTTCTCGATTTTTTTGAAAACTATTTGAAAATTTTACTTTTGACCCCCCCCCCCCAAAGTACCAACTAGATGAATTTTTCTATTCAAAGAGGGGCTGAAGTCAAAAATCGGAGCATTATTACTGCTCCAAATGTTGTCGTCAGACACAAAAAAAAAAAAAAAACACACATCATAGTAAAATCAATACATTCATCACTTCGTTCAGAATCTAAAAAACAGGAGCTCATTGGAAACATCATTGACGAGTTTTCGTTAAATAAAATAACATGTATGGGTTGTATAAAATTTGTGCGAATATAATAATTACCCAATGTCTGGTTTTTTATAATTTTACATATAATACATACATTTTTTTATATTTTTTCTAGAGTTTTAACTATAATATTTAATAAAAATTAATTTACAGTAATAAATGATTTTTTATATAATTTTTATACTTAGTGTACACCAACACATTGAACATGAACATGAAGTGGAAGGAATTTGTGTTGTAAAAAAACCGGAGCAGTTTAGGAATTTACTTGTTTTTAAAACGGGAGCTGAATGGGTTACGTCCGATTTTATCAGTACTTGATGACGTGGGGTACAAATATTAGGTACAATATTAATAAATACAATTTATGTATTTTTGGTTTTGACGATAAAGCTTTTCTAAACTACGATATATATTAATTTTATTACTACAGTAATTTTTGTGCCATAATTTAAATGGTAATGTTAAATTTGAAAATTAATCAGATGGGAATTGACCTTTTTGAAAACGGGAGCCGTTTAGGAAAATCGGGAGCCGAATGGGCTATGCCCTATATTGCATATAATAATTATAATGTAATAGTATTTGAAATACATAAATACCTCAGATACCTGTTGAATGTTCTTGACTTGAAATTGTTTGATAATACTTGGGTAGCATTGCAGGTAGCAACATAGAAATTGCCTACTACTAACTAGGTATACATACGTTAATAAAGTTTATCTTATAGTTCGTGATAACAACAGACTGTTCGATATTTCGATTATACCTATAAACCAATATTATGTCTCCTGCAAAATAAAATCCTAATCCTAAAATTGAAAATAATTTTTCCAATTATGGCAAAAAACAATAATTTCACTGATTATTATAAAGTCATGTTTTATCATAAATCATAATACTATATTATTACAAGAATATTTTTTTATGAGGGGATGGGGTGTGGGTTATTTATTGATAGTTTCATAGCCAAACGCAGAAAATACTTGGCAGGAATACCATTTACCAACCACATAAATTTCACAGAAAAGTGAAATATTTGCAAATAAATTCGCGTCTTTAAGGTTCTTTATTGATATTGCATAATATATTATTTTATATAAATACGTTTTGTAACTATACTCAACTGTTGTATCATGAACACTAAGTCCCAAAAAATAAACCGTTTTTAGCCGTTTGGTTTTACGTGACCGCATGAGTGTAATTTATCGATATACTTATTTATAAATCTATAGGAGGTACCTATATAAAATTGTGTAGCATGTTTAAAAGTAAAATGTTTTGATAAATGTTAGTCGTAGGTGTAAACTCTACTCATATAGAGTGAAAAATAGAAAATTTAAGATTTTCTTTTTTCTAAAAATGTTATGAAATAATCAAAATCAAACTTATAATATTTCAATCTAAAATCAATACATTCTCAATGGTCATAGTTTAAAATTAGAAAACTTATTTATTGAAGTAGGTTATTTTTGTCTATAAAGCATCCTAGTATAATATTATAATATTATAATAATATTATAATATAATATAATATAATAATATAATATTATATAATATTATAATATTATTATGGATACAATATTGGGGTTAGGAATAAAATTTAAGTAAAAAAAGTAAGGTTCATATTAACTTCGAAAAAGTAGCTATAAATGCAGTCCCGTCTATATAATATTATCAGTCGAACATACAAAATATATTAAAAGGTTGTTTTTTTTTTGTTTGATGCAAAGGTTAAGTTATATATATAGATATACCTACAAAAAAAATGTAGTTATATAAAAGTATTATTATAATAAGCTACAGCATTTAAGAAATTTTCGATATTATTATAACTTGTTCACAGTAAAAATAATTATTTTTGCATACCTATTTTTCTTTTGGTTGTAGATTGTCTAGAAAAAAATTGTGCTATTTACTTTTATCAGAATTTCTCTTTAATCTAATTTTTTTTCAATCAGTGTTCAAATAGAAGGATGATTATAGCTTACGAGTTTAGAAAATCGATAGTTAAATCCTTCTGTTTGATTGTTAGTACGTTCTAAATTGTTAAGAGTTCAGGAAGAGGGGATCTTAACACGCGTAACTAAAAGTTTTCCAAATTAATTGTAAAATTCGAAGTTGTTACAATGGATTCTTTAACTAGTTAATTAGAAAATAACCTGATTAGTTTATGACTGCCTTTGATAAACACTAAATAGCAATGATAAAACTAATCGTTGCTATATATTATATTTAGGTAATATTTACATATTAATTATTAATTGTTATGCAGTATAATAATTAAAAATATTATTATAGCATATTATAGGGTAAAATATTTTATTAGTTGTATTAACTATTGACTATTGTATTTATGTATTATAATTTACAATGAAATGTACTAGGGATTCTATAGTTTATATGTTGAATATTAATGACCAATTTTCTTAATATTACTAAGGACTTGAGAATTTCTTTAGTTCTATAATATAAATTCACCTGACTCTCAAGTAAAAATTCGTCTCTGTGGTTTTATTTTTAGCCACTTTAAAGGCAAACATTGTTTTAGTCTCGCTCAAGCCGTGTTGCAATCAATACATTTAAAATTAGCTAGAATCGTCAAATGAACTTGATGGTTTCGAGAAATTTTGTGATTTAAAATAATCAAAATAACGAAGCTATTTATACAATTATATACATATACATATATAACCCTTTATTGTGGCATTTGAGGAGCCAAAACGTTCTTGGAGTTTTTTTTTATTATTTATAGGTTTTTAAATAGTTAGTTACTAAACTATGGCTGGATAATTATAAAAAAATGTTGTTTTTGTTATCACATTACATATAAATGAAAAAGCATTTGCACAGAACGTAAGATTATGGAATGTTGTACAAATAATATTTATTTTAATTTCTACTTTTTACAAGTATAATATACAATCTTTAGATTTTCAAAAATAAAAATATAGGCCAAATGTAACAAATATATCATATTAAATATACATTTATATGGAAGGGCCCAACCATTGATGATAATAAATTAAGTGAAATTTTAAAATAATAAGTAATAAAAATAATATTAATATTACCTATCGATAAATTATAACTACATGCTGAAGAAAGGTAATTTTTCTTTGTCTAAGTAGGCACTTGATATCGGCTTTCTTATTTTTAAAATTAAACTTAGAGAATCCTCTTAAATTTTATTTTAAATTGTGAAAATGTAGGAATTTTTAAATAGCATGTAAAATTGCATACAAAAGTAGAAAAATTAATTTTATAATAAATTAATAAATTAATAATGAAGTATTTAAAATTGAAATTTTTTCAATTTCTTTTGTATTACCAGCTAGAACCAGTATTGTAAATAAATATTACCTACGTATACATATATCGTTGATAATAATAAATCAAGAAAATATTTTAGGTATACTCAATTTCAGGTGGGTGTGAATACACCTATAAGTCGTCGTGTGATTGCATCACGAAATATGTAAACTGTGCCCAAATTTTTATCTTTGTTAAAAAGGTATAATGTAATGTAAGCTGCGCCCCGTTTGTAAATTATACAAAACTTTTAACTTATTAAAGTAAATCTATGATTGTGTACTTTTTCGACTAAAATATATTTTTGTCCAAAACCGGCAAAACCATAATATTTATAAAAATACCAATACGTTATCAAATAATTATTGCGGTAAACGATAACTGATGATTATCACTACATCGTAATCACTTTAATAAGTGAAGTCACAATGGCCGAACAATTCGTATCACAGCGCGAAAAGAGCTTAAAAATAATTTCAAAATTTGAATTTTGTAAAATAAATCGGCCTCTAAGTTCAGGTGAGATTAAGTGACAATGTACAGTCAAAATTTGCACAGCATTTTTATAAACGGTAAGTGATGATGATAGAATCGCTGAACAAAATTTAAACCATAACCACGAATCATTAAGTGACCAAAACCTTCAGAAATAATTCGTGACTGGTATCGTGAAACGCAAGGCAACCGATGATAAATGCACCAAATTTTATTTTAATAATTATTCATATTATAATATGGCTGTAATGAACTAAGTATAAATTATTTAGTTATTTAATTAGAAATTGTAATTTTTTTACTTTTGCAAAAATATAGCTCTTCATTTTTAAAATTTTATCACGGCGCAGCTTACATGTTGTAACCTTTGTATACTTGATAAAAACTCGGGCGCAGTTTACATGTGTGATTTTGTGTTTACTTGTACTTTGGGCGCAGTTTACAATCGCCAGAGGCGGCTTTTTAAGCACCTTCTACCGGGGCACCGCCCCGGTAAAAAAATTTGGTTTTAATAAAAAAATTTTATTTTTTAGCTTTACACTGATTATTTAGGTATATTTTGGTTAAATAAATTAAAATCTAATATACCAGTAAATGAAAGAACATATTTGGTGATACGTCATTAACGTTAAAGCGGTTATTATTTAAATCGAGCGAAGCACGAACAATTTTTTTAGGGTAGGTGGGTGTTTTAAATTTATTTGCCCCGGTAAGATGTAATTGTTCAAACCGCCTCTGACAATCGCCGCACGAAATTGACAATATTTACATTATATCGAAAAATAATATTTTCATTTGGATAATATATTCCTTAATATATTAAGTATTATAGACAACATTGTATTCAAATAATTTATACACGCTTTCAAGTGCATCACGGTAGAACACTGCAACAGAAGTAGTACCAGAATAATATCATACAGTAAGTAATGTAGATTAATATTATAATTGTAAATCTTAATGACTGAAATAAAAAAGTAAAATTAATCATAATACCCTAATCTAACAGCTAGTATAATAAAAATTCTTTAAAGAGAATTACATACATTTTGTTCTAATTTATTAGTGGTTGTCAAAAATATTTCGTTAAACAGAGATTAATGTCGTTAAATTGAAGTTCGTTGAATAAATAATTGGCGTGATGTGACTATTAACATCACGTCGTCGCAAAACGCCAAATTGAGATGAGTCACGAACTCGATGAAATATATTATCAATAATAATAATAATAATAGTTAAAATGCGCGTATAATAAAGTACACAATAGTAAATACTTGTACGACATCATTGAGTCATTCATTGATAACCGCATACCATTCATTCATTCATTCATAAATCGTACTACTACTATACGTCTGTTTAACTCTTGCACGGTGTAGTACTATTCATCAGTGGTCTTTGACCGAGGATCATGATATACTTTTAATTATGTATTTAAATAGTAAAAATGTATTGTACTAAGTTGTACATATTGATAACATAAATATCGTGTATAATAATAATAATTATTCTGTGTTAATGGAAAAATATTTCGTTTTAACTCATATAAAAGTGTATTTATCATTCCGATTGTTTAATACAAACATATGGCTCATAAAAATTAATAATTACTATAAATCAATGGTTCTACTTTGCAGACTAAAAACCGTGACTGCATATGTTGGTACAAGTAAAATAAAGACAATCAGGTATTTAGATGCATTAAAAATATTAATGCGTCCATATTGTGATTATGGGGAAATAGTGAAGTACCTACAAAAGTAGCTTAGGTATCTCTTATATTGACATAGTATAAACTTAATCTATGCTAGGTTGCTAGATGATCGGTGTTAACTCAGTCAATGGTTAGATAGTAAAATATTGTATACTAATAAAAACTTTTATTAAATGAAAAAAAGTTTGAAAAACAAATTCTATAAGACAAAGATATATTTTTCAGAAATGTAATATTGTGATGTAATACAGTTATACTTTATGGCGTTTATGCATATTTAAAAACCTATTCAGATATAAAATAAATAAATATATTACATACAAATAATAATTTAAGAAGTTTCCCCAATCTTCTTTAAAGTTTAAATACTGTGTAAAGCAGGTTTTTGTACTTAAATTAAAAATATATTGCGTATTAATATTAATACTAATAATACACAGTGGCGTATACTGCAGCCATTTTCAATGTTATGGAGACGTCGGAAGATTTATATTAAACAATTATATACATTTATATTCATCGATGCATTAAAATAGTATGATGCTTAACAGAGATTTATTTTTATCATAGAACAGTATCTAATTTCCTGGGTTTCTTAAAAAATATTTATTATAAAATATTATTATACATTCTTTTAAATTTTTTTTCATGTTTAGTAATTAAATGAAGAAAATACCAAGAAGGGGGAGGAACATCCTTCCTCCGTATGATTGACACTGGTAATACATACTGGTATCTACATAGTACTATTTTATTAAAAAATAAATATATTTACTTATATAATGTAATGTACGAATATGATCACGAAATGCGGTATCTTCCAAAATATTGAAATTTAAAAAAAAAATATTAAAAAATATTTTTCCAAGAACTATGATTTGTTTTTGAGATTAATTAATTGTCTTCAGCTATAATTGTACCGAATACCTATTGAATGAGTGACAGGTACTTATCTGTTAAGTAAAATTATAATACTAATATATTTCAATAATAATTATTGAGTAGTGTCTGTTGGTGATCCGTTGCTGAATGTAAATAAATGTGCATTCCACGTGGGTACTCACTCGAGTGGGCTAGACATAATAGTATAATATTATGTTAATTCAAAATTCAAATTCCGATGTCTCAATGGATTATTGTTAATTGTCTTCCGCCGAGAGTGATTCTTAGAATTGCATATCATAGTTTGGCATGTCACATCATTATCATTTATTTTGTACAAAACGTGTTATTCGATTGCGTCGAACCAGATATAGCTAGGTAACTCGTTTTATATCTACTTGAATTATTAATTACACATATATTAATTTAAAACGATAATGTCAATAAAAGCATATGGCATTTATTAGATAATATTCTAAGCTTTAAATTTAATAATAGGTAAATTTACTTAAATATTAAAGCTAACATCACAAAATGTGTTCTGTTGAATGAAAATGTGCTATGATATACGTTAGTAAGACAGAGACAATCGGGAAGAACAGTGTTGGGAATTTTATGAAACTTTATTATTGTTACTCAAGTAAGGTAACCTGTTGAATTTGAAGAAAAAAATTATTTATTTATTTATATTTATATTATGTATTAACATTTAACACTTATCTTTCGGTTAGTGTATACATTTATTATATTTATACATAATTATAACTAACTAATAAGTTTTCCTTGGATATTGTAAAATGTTTGATCACAATTGGTCTATCGACCCTAAAATGTATAGAGTGCAATTTGTAAGTATATATAAAAAGTAATATAAGTGCAATTGATAAACTGCTATTTGAATTTGAACCTGTATCTTGAAAGGTTTATTTGATTATTTTATCTTAAATAGGTACCTATAACTGTTGACCGAGGACGTATTCGCGGACTATGAAAAAGGTAAAAAATAAAAACGGGACACACTCGGGATATCGCTGTTGTCGATAATGATGTTGGTAGGTAATCGGATGGATGTCGAAACCGTGGCCGCGCGCCTACGGAAAACAACTGAAATTTGTATATCACTTTGGAGCTCAGCAACACAGCCGATCAAAAACAGCAAAAAATATACTAAGACTCGTAGTAATAATTAGTAATTATTTGTAACGCTAGTGGACTGAACTAACTCAACTTGCATTTTTCAAAAGCAAATAAATATGTGACTCAACCCGTCAGGACTTAAATCATACAATTTTTGAGATTTAGAACCAAATTTCAGATTATTCCTAGTCTTAAATCCGGCTATAATTTTTTTTCGCCATTGAAGTGTATCACTTTTCACAAAATAAATTTCAGGTAAAAAAAACATAAAATGTATAATATAAAATATTACATATAATACTATATGTATAATATTAAATGTTCCTAAATTTACTTTTATCCATAAAATTAATCCAACTCACTTTTATATGCAGTGGAATACACATTACACAGTCAAGTCTTGGTAAGTTGGTTAATTGGCTAACAAGTAACAACAGTGAAAATTTAAAATATATAAAATAATAACTCGTATTATCAGATTTAAAACAAATATCAGAGCTTTAATTTTATTTTTGACAAGCCAAACAGTTCCTCTATATCTGCTTTATAGTGTATTTTGGTAGAAGTAGTTGTGTAATGTTTTGGTTTTAGTAATTTCGTAATACCCACATTGATTGTTTTGTTTGACCGATTAAAGATTTTTTTGCACACCTATTATTATTATTATTTGTTTGGAAAATAATTTTTTTTAGTAATCATAAACACTCTTAGAATTTAAATAGGTACATATTGTAAGCACAACTTTATAAGGTTTTTTTTATTATTAATACTATATAATAGTTATTAACATGTTACACGTTTTTACTTATCATAATATTTTAATGTATGTATATAACAGTTTTATAATATTACTACATAAATATAAATAAACGCCTCTGATGTTGTACACCTATAAGCAATTAAATATTCTTATAATATTATAATGATATAAATAATTAAATGATTCATTTCAATCGATACCTAACCTATTTTATAGCAATGCCTGCATGTGTAATTAGTATATATCAAAAGCATTATCAAGTGGTATCATAATATTTATATAAGTTATAATATTTGGTATATTGTTTAACATTTAATTTCATCTCCATTAAAAATATCATCATTGCATTCGTTACACAACATTTTCACAAATAATAAATATTTATAAAATATAATATATAGAGATTATATACAGGAATAACAAGCCAATTAACTATTTAATTACAACGAAAATTAAAAATAATATGCGACTAACAAGCACTCGATGCACACAAAAAGAATATTACCAAAATTTTATTAAAATTAAGTCTTCTATTATATTTCTTAATTTACGTTAGGTTTGGGCTATAGTTCATCATTAAATTTATTAAGAAATGGGGTGGTTCACAATATACATAGGTAATTTTGTTTTACCTTTTATTAAAATTACATTTTACCTTAATAGTTAATATTGAATACACTTAGTTATTTTTCAATGGGTGGTTACTGGTTAATAATTGAACCTCATTTTATCTACCTACTTCATATAAAATATTTTTTAGGATTTTATTACCCGATTTGACCAATTTAATAAAATATATTATATACTTTTAAAGAGTATCAGACATTTGAAAGTATAGTATCTGGGGAGGGCTCTCGGATAACGCTCTAAAATCTTTACTGCTTCATCAACGACAGATAGTGCGTGTTTGTTTACAAAAAACAAACTATGTTGGTTCAACTGGTCTTAATTTTAAAGAGTTCAATGTATTACCAGTTGACTTTGTTTTCAAAAAAAATGGCTATTATGTGGGTGATCAAACACTTAGATCAATGGGTAGAGAAAAATGAAATTAGTAACAAAAGAGCTTTTCGATCTTTTGATGCTAAAACATCTCTTTGTAAAAAATCAGTTGGTCAAAAATTTGTTGATTATCTAGGTCCCATATATTACAATTCTATGCCTTTCTCTATAAAGAAGAATGGTAATATTAATTACAGATATCATAACGCTAAAAAATTAATTAATGATTGGCTACATGCATCTCTAAATGAAGCTTAGGTTAACCCTATTGTATTATATTTTATTTATCTCTTTTTGTATTGTATAATTACGCAATAATAGTGTTTTAGTTTTTCCTTTTTAGTTTTTAAGTTGATATGTATCAATTATAACTCTCTATTTTCGCCACAAGCCTAGCTTACTGAAGATAGATAATTCAAATGTACAATTAATGTAAAACTGTATATTTGTTTATTTTAAATAAAAAAAAATAGTAAGTAGATTGGGTTACAGTTATGTAATTATGGTTAAGTAGAATAAATAAATAATAATTTTTATAAAACACAATTTGTTTTCAAAAATAAATATAAAATATACCTAAAATTATATGCAGGGTGATTAGTTTCAAGTTGTTAAAAAACAACGTTTTTATTAAAAATTATATTTTTAAATATTTTTATCCTTATATTTTTTTAAGTTTTTTACTTTTTTGAATGACAACATAGTTTTATAATTTTATATTCCAAAGCAAAATATTTTTCTGAGAATTTTCATACGAATTTAGGGCGAGTAGTTTATGAGTTATAATTTATAACTTTATAAGTATTAAAGTTTTGATGCGCGGAGTGAAGTGGTATGGGGTAGCCTCGCAAAATGTTTGTCCACTAGGTACTCCGCTTGTCTAAACTTTAAATACGTATAACTCTTAAACTACTCGCCCTAAATTCAATTTTTATGTATCAAAATACTCAGAAAAATATTCTGCTTTGGAATATGAAATTAAAACTCTGTTGTCATTCAAAAAAGTTAAAAAATATAATTTT
Source organism: Schizaphis graminum (assembly GCA_020882235.1). NCBI lineage: Eukaryota > Metazoa > Arthropoda > Insecta > Hemiptera > Aphididae > Schizaphis > Schizaphis graminum. Next base: position 167,593 of record JAJFBB010000017.1, on the reverse strand, counting down.
TTAATAAAAACATTGTTTTTTTAATAACTTGAAACTATGTATAAAAAAATGTTTTCAAAAATATGAAAACTTTTTGAAATAATGAGTGGTTCATGATAAAAGAATCACTCTGTATATACACAGTCAAATTGTGGTATAGCTACATAATTATCAATTATTAGTAAAATACAAGTTGGATTTAATAATTAAATTCTATTTCTGAATCCCTTTTCAAAAACAGGTTCGTAGTTATGTCCCAATAGCTGGGCGTCCTTTTCAATTACAGGTCAAGGGCTGGAATACACAGATCACATATCCAATGATTCTATGGTTGCGCCACGGAAATGTTTGCTTTCAACTACTATATCAAATGTAAATACACGCATAAAAAAACTTATTATGAAAATAATATTTTAGTTTTATTCTTATCTGCAGTTATCTGTTTATTGTTTGTATATATATATTATACAAATGAAAAATAAAAACTATCTTGCTATCACAATAGTGGGTAATAAAGTCAGTATATTTTGGCAAAATGCTGATAGAAAAAATTATTTAAGGTGATATAAATATAAATTAACATATTATACTTAAAATTTCATGTTATTTGAAGAGTATAAATATTGTCATAAACTCATAAATTATAATTTATAAGATCGTGAATGTAAAATTGTGTAGTGGGTGCAAATATAATATGATTAATATGTAGCATAACATCTTTATTAATATTTATGTACCTTTACATACTATATAGGGTTATACAAAATGAATCATCATAAGTTATCTGATCGACACCATGCGAATATGCGACTATATATTGTTAAAAAATATTGTGTACATATCACTATTGTCATAAGCCAAAGAGAAGCTAAAAATTAACACAGGCAATTACGACGGATATGTATGGAATGAATTAAAGTTCTGAATAAATGTGGTTCATGTGATCAATGTGAGTTACATATAATATTTATTGGTACCAACTACCATTACATGCATTTGAAATGTTATTATTTTATAATTTATTTAAATATTTAATGTATCATGTATTCATGTGTTACTTTAAATCTAAAAGATATATGCATTTAAAATCAAATGAATCATTTTGAATAACCATAATATTATACTATGACACGGATAGTGTATTGCATGGTGTATGAATGTCGTCTACATTCTGAGTATAATATAACAAGTCAAATAGGTACTTAATTGTTTGCATGCTTATCTTTTTTTTAGTTAAAATAATAATTCTAATAATACAAGTAGTAATGGAAAACAATTCGGAAAACGTGTTTATTCAATTGTTACTTAGGAGTGCAACATTAAATATGTTAATGAGATAAATTCGGAAAACTTTAATAAAATATAGAAAAAAGAATATTAAAATAATTGTGAAGCATTTACACAAATCCAATTCATAAAATTTGTTTAATAAAATTCATAAGCCACTGCCATTACAATATATTTTTCTCATATGTTTCAAATTTTTCGCATAATTTTTGTTTAAAAACACAATAAATAAAAAAATTTAATATTTAACGAAGTATTGAAAAAATTGAAGAAGACAAGTGGTCCAATAAGAGACCACTTGATAATAAAACAAGGAACTAGGTACAAATATACAGTGGCGTATTTACGGAGGGGGTCCCCGGGTCTGGACCCCCCCCAGAAATTTTTTTTTCAAATATTATATAAATAATATCAATAATAAGTATCATTATTAAATTAACTCGTATGTATTTTATTATAATGTTATAAACTTATACTTAATACTAAGACCCCCCCCACAAAAAAATTGAAAATACGCCACTGCAAATATATAGCTTCTTGATGTATTATGTATCATTGATGAACTAATGTAACTATAACCCTGACATCTATAGGTCAAATGTATGCATGCAATCAAGTAAACAGGTTTTTTTTATTATATTTTGAAACGAAAATATTATATTTACTGTTCTCAAATTAATGTACATATATGTTGGTAATTTAATTTTATAGTTGAATATCGATTCATAAGCAATCGTAAATATTTATGTATGAAAAATTATTTTAATTATTTTTAAAATAACATAAAACAAGATGATTTCGAGGACACGTATTTATTTTGAAATATATATTTTAGATTTAGAGAGGAGTAATGAATGTATATAATAATGATGTGTTTTTATATTTACTTTTGTTTTTGATATTATTTTTTCTAGTAGAAAAATACTTCTATATCTCAACTTTATACAGAAAATGTCTGTTAAAAATTTGGATCTAGTTTGTACAAGTACTTTGGTGGGCCAAAAGTATAAATGTTTAAACACATTTTAAAATTATGGTGGGGATATGAACATTCATTAAAATTGTAATAATACCATTAATATGTATAATTGTTTGGTAACTATAATTACCAAAAAGTTTGTCCATATCTGCTTAGAATAATTTTTCATATACGATGATAGATAATATCATTAAATTCAAATTTAATACATCATCAATACAGTGACCTTATTAATTACGAAATATACTCGAAATTTACTAGACAGTAAAAAGATTACCTACCCTTTAATAATATAAATTGTATAATCAAACAGTTTTGTGAATCGTCAATTCAAAAAAGGGAGAGGCAAGTGGATCACTGTTATGGTATGTTGTGTATTTTTAATATTTTTATACACATAATTTATAAGAATAACTTATATAGGATCTTGTATTTTTAAGAATATTGAATCAGCGAATATTTTTTTTATCAACATTTATAAAAAAACTAAAATAAATTGAAAATTTGACATGTTTAAAAATAGCTTAAAAAAGAGTTAAAAAATGTTGAAAATTTTATCATATAATTAAAATGATAATTTAAATATTTTGTAGAAATTTTAAGTATTTACGGTTATTTTTTTTTAATTTACAACAAAAAACAAAAACCATTTGGAAAAATAAAATTAATTATGTAGAGGTGAATATTCTATGTCGTAAAAATTTGAACTTCAAATACTCGTAAAGTTTTATTTCCATATAGGCTGAAACACTTATAAAGAACCTTGTATTCATTTTTAAATCTTATAGGTATAAACAAAAAAGTTTTTTTGTATTTCTAACTAGTCACTAAATGATGTTGAATAATTACAAAAGTTTACTTAAAGCATAATTATCTCTTAAATACATACATTTGAAAAATGATACCTAATATTTTCTTCACTGTATGAAAAAACATTGAATCATAAATAGGTATGTTTTTAGAAATTATGATTAAAAAATTTTTTTAATGAGGTTGTTATGGTAAAATAATTAGATTTATCATCGGTTGTTAGGGCTGTAGTGCAATCTTACGAAAATTTCGATAAAATAAAATAAGAACAGTGGGCGTGATTTTATGCAGAATTAACAATGCATAATCTTCAATCGATCAGAAAAAAAAAATGCTGTATTTATATCCAAAAATATATATTTGTTAAAAATTGTTTATAATATATTATTATAGCAAAAACTGCAAGTTAGAACTTGGAATAATAGGAAAAGTATAACATTATTTGGTTCATTTAATACTATTTAGTGACTATTGATTTTTATGACAGATGTTAGTTAACTGACTAATTCTTTAAAAATATTATAAAACTATAGATTGGTAACAGCTAGTTTTGAATTTTAATATAATAATTATACATCTATTTATTTTCTTAATTGTATAAAAATATTCAATTAATTTACTTGATTAATTTTTATTTACGTAATGTTTGTGTAAATTAATAAAAATAATATTATTTATGATTTCAGGAAAATTCAGAAATAATATAATATAAGAAATTATATTTTTATATTTTTATTTTAATTATTGGTACCTATATTTTAAAATTTTGGATAATACAAAAAATGTTTTTAAAGTACCCGTATCTTTTAAACTATACCTACTTAAATGGTTGTATATTGTTTCACTAAATTATAGTATAGATTCTTGAAACTGAAACTCATAGGCGGACATTTGATTGAATTTTTAGGGGGCCTATAATAATCCAATGTAAAGTGACTCCGCACCCTTTTTTTATACACACGTATAACATATTACCTTCGATTTTTGGGGGTCTATTGAAATACTTGGAGGGGAGGGTTAAGCCCTTATAAAGTCATAAGTCTCCCTGATGTCCGCCTATACTGAAACTACTGGCACTATGAAGATTTGAACTTAAACGTAATATTCTGTTATCAAAAATAACCATAATCCATTATGTTGATGTATATGTTATTAAATTAAGTAATAATCACTGTTCATGTTCACATTAAAAAATTTCCAGACTAATCCAAATTATGAGATAGAATTACTTTTTGATTAGATATAAATGATATGAGTAATTATTCGTTTGGTATAATTTTTAATTTTTTTCATATCATATTTGGTATTCAAGTTTAATGGTGTGGACCAATTTTGTTGTCGATTGATCCCATGACGACCCATGTATTAATGATTTTGACTCAATTCTACGAGTTTTTGGTCATATGCTAATATTTTTACTATAATTATTTTTTAATTTCTTCTTTTTAATTATTTCCTATAAGTATAATGATTATAAAGGATTATTAACGGACCGGCTGCAGGAAAATTACGTAGGTAATATACTAATGTTGATGTAGGTACGTAAAGAAGATAAAAGATGAAATAAACCTTTTCGTGTTAATTACAAATGACACATAGGTAAATGCGTTACTATATACACGATATTATATTTTCTACTGCAGGATCGTTATGATCGGTGGTATCGCCGTAAGGATAATATTATGCGCTTAACGTGCACGTCACAATACTGAATACATATATACTTATGTGCCTTTGCACATCAAATGAATCGCGTGCATGCCCGTGTTATGTAATATACTTTCAACGACGAAAATAAATTATAACAATAATAGCAAATATTATAATTGTTATTAACAATTGTGGAGGGCAGTGGGCTGCACGGACGACAACGTCTGCCCGTAACGACTGTATACGGTCCATACAGCGAGTCCTGTCAAGGGTCTAGTGTGTGCGTAGATATTATACAAATATAAAATGATAATATTATAGTTGTATAGTGTTTTATACCTACCTACTACTTTCGAGGCCGTCGCGGGCTGTATAATAATATATATTGCTGTGTCACAGCGTGGCGCTTCACACACGCGCTACAGACTTCCAGCTTATTATTATGGTACACAGTTGTTTTACGTGCAGTAAGTGTGTGACGGACGATGAGACTCGGCCCGTTAAATAAATTGCTCCGGCAAAATGAAATAGGCAAACAGCCCATTTACCGCGCGGGACAAGTCTTTTAATAGACCCACTGCGATGATAATCCGACGACGCGTATTTCCTCGACGGCCTATATCGCTCGAGTATACACGTATTAGCGCGGGGACGACAACCGGATGTAACACGAATATTGTAATAAATACGGTACTACTGCATATCATTGTGCTTGTCACCGACGTCGTTCCGTCAGTCGTATATATTATGTAATGTCGTCGGCGGAATTAGCTCTTTTCCTCCGAAATACACACACGCGTTCTATACTTACGCACGTTCTTAATATTGTATTTGTATAATATAGGGCACCTAAAAAAATGTTTCAGAAAATCTGAGACGAATAATGTTGTTTTCCTTCGCGCCTTCTCTTTACGTTAAATGCAAATGCGTATTTATTTCTTATATAATTAATATATACACACGATAAATAAAATTAAAAATTTCATTGATCTAAATAAATTATTTTATTAGAAAAATGCCGTGGTAACGACAAGATCGCTGACCGAGTGAACAATAATCGAAAACCGTATTGTTTTGATAAAAAATCTATCTAATGTCTATAGTAGTAGTTATATACTATATTATGTATTATATGTTGTCATACTACAGCTATAGATGCTATAGGTCACTATTCGTATATCAAGAACTCAGTACTTAAAGTACTATAAACAGTTAAATTCATTTTTGTTATATATAGCTACAAGTTATTCAGTTATTTATCATTGCTTTTTAATTCAAAATCACAAACAACCATGTAGACCCGTTGTTTAAAAAGTTTCCAGAACTAAAAGGTAAATAAAAATCATAAACAAAATTGTTATTTAATATAGTAATCTAAATAGACATTTTCGGTTCTTATTGTTCTTAACTATGTAGTTTTAAATGTTTTAATACTAATATAGGTTTTATCTACTGCATTATATCTACAATTAATTAATGGAAACATTGACAAATGGTAAGCAAAAATTATTGTTTTTTATTTATTGTATCAACCATATAACAATAACTATGAGATAATACAATATATTAACGATTCCAAATATATTAGCAATATAAATAATTTTATGAATAAAGCGCACCATAATGTAATTTTTGTCTTAGCATCATGACACATCCTGTTTTATATACCTATATAACCGATTTCGATTCTCTGCAGAAAACTTACCTTTATATTTAATTATACAGAACATAAAAGTTTTAAAAAAGTGAATAACATATTATGGGTATTAACAACTAAAAGGTTTTATCTGACATACACTAGGTTTTTAAATAAACAAAGTTCAAGACTTACATAGAACAAATTTTAATTTTATATTCTTGATAATTATTCAAAATCATCCATTATGTATGATTGTTATTAATGTTATTATCGTTTGAAATTTAAAATTGCTCTTCTGATTAATTTGATGATTTAAACTTGCACCTTTTGATACCTACTATAAGCCCACGGTATTATAATGATCATTAATCATAGTAGAATATATTTTTATACTTTCATCCTTGATATAACATTAGTATCAACTACAGATTTTTATGGTATATATGTTACTTGTCATTATATTTTGGCAACGGGTTATGAGAGTTCCGTGAAAATAAAAAAGTTTTCGCGGAAATTCGTAAGGCGCCGCTGACGCGATCTAAGACCAACCGGACACATTTATTTTCGCCGTAGTTTTATAGATATTGTTTTAAGTAATTGGAAGCGACTAGAAGAACACCGCTGACGGAAACCATTACGTTTCTCAGATTCGAGAACTCCCAAAATAAAACTATATAGTCTTTAATATGTGAGTGTGTAATGGCATCGAACTTTAAAAGTGCATATTGCTCATAAAAATTATTTATATAGATTTAAAATAATAATTATTATTGATTAAAACGCCTTTCGTAAGTACAAACTACCTATATTGCGATTATGTAATCTTGTAATTTTTGAAATAAATAACGATAAAGTTATTATTGGGAATGACCGATTTAAAATGGCATAGTATAATCTACGATATGAAAACTACATACATTATAATTACTAATTTATGTATTTATAATAATAACTCAAATAATAGTGTATTACAATATTATATTATATTTTTTAATTTTCAAATTTGATATTATATATAATCTATAATTGATTGCAAGCAATTTGTGGTAATTACTTTCAATGGTTAAATTTTCCATCCACATATTTAATATTGAAGCAAATTTATCAAATAAGTACCTAATGTACATTTATATAATGTTTAGTTTGTTTGGGTAAACAGGGTTGATGAGCTTGAGCTGGATGTGGTCTACGGGTTACTAATGATATCCTTATACAAAGTTGAATTGGTTTTCGATGATAATCGCTGTGGTGTATTAATGATTATCTTTTTTTTTTAAATAAAATTTATCGTTTGTTAATAAATTATTATTTTATAGTCGGTAATTTCACGAGTACAGTTTGGAGGGACACCTGAGCACATTTAAGCTGAAGTGCATGTGTTCTAATGTTTATATTTATTATATAGACGAAGTTTGTTTTGAGACTATTGTTTTCCTATAGTCTACGAAGTATCTATTTGACTTAAAATGTGGATTAGGTTGAAAATAGTCTGATAAATGACGTGGAATTGATTGAAAATAAAAATCTAATTGTATATTATATCTATGCATTGTTTTACTCTGGAAAAATTGAATACTACAAATATTAAGCAAAACAATTACATTCGACCTATCAAAATATACATATAGAGTTGTTTACTAAGCATTATCACCTATTTAGCGTTTGTTTCCGCCATCATCAATAGAAATATCTTTCCTTATTACGATTTTAAAATTAAAGAAAATCTATTTATATGTTCTTACCTACTGGCTACTACTTGCATAATTTCAAATAGGTATTCACTTAAACGTCAATCACTTTTGGTTAATTTTTCTCTAATACCATTGCTTCACATAATTAATTTATAGTACCTAAATGTTAAATGTAGGGCTATTAATGTATAAAAAATTTTTTTATTAACTATTGAATGTAAAAATAAAATAATAAATATTGTCTATGAAATAAATGACTAAAAGTATAATATAAAACAAATTAAATAAGCAATATTATACAAAATGATATTAATGTAATACGACGTACAGGGAAGTTAAAAAATATATATATTATATATATAAACGGTGTCTTAATATTTTGATCACTTAAAGCATAGCTAAAAGTTTGGCAACACTATATTATTATTTACATTAATTTTAACCAACGAGCTAATGAGTATTTTGGCACAATGGTTTTAATTTTTTTAAAGGCTAAGGTCAAGGTTTTGGTTAAAAAACAGGTAAAACAACATAATTTTCAACAAACTGTATACTCGACACTTTTCGGAAAATATATATAAAAGTTCGTTCCAAATTTAACCATATGGTCATATCATATTGCAGGTGTCTTTGTACGTGATGTGTTCGAAATGCCAAAATGTGTGCAGAAACTGAGTCCAAGAATTTGTGGTAATTATGCAATGTACCGTACGGCGTACGGTTAAGTACACGAATACTACCAAGAAAAATAAAATAACAGTAGTAGGGTTATTGAAACATTTAGTCTTTCAAGTGTATTATTAATTTTATTTTAGTTTTAACATACTCGTATATTATCATTGATAAATTTTATAAAAGTATTGATCATAATTCATGAGATAACTATTTTATTTATTGTATATAAAAATATTATTATTACTTAGCCTATAAGGCTGTTGATATTATGTTTAAAATGTATACAATGAAAACATTTTTTAAATTCTTTCATTATTAGGTATATTTATTTATTATACCTACACTTGATATCATAAAATATTTATTATTTATTATAATAATTAAATTGTATACGTTTTTGTTAAATATAAACAAATTATTATTATCTGCTATAAGTAAATATTAAAATTATAATTTAAACAATCTAAATATGAAAATATATTATCTACACGGGTACGTACGCTACATATATGCATTTTACCTGAAGAAATTATTGATAAAAATATATATTTAGCACGTGATATACCACTTATATAAACTAATAAATTACTTTGATTTTCTTCGTACAAATAATTAATAATAATTATCATTAAATACCTACTATAACTTATAAACAGTATAGCAATAACAGTAAATTTTTTTACCAGTATGGTAATTGCCTGAAAAACTAATATAATGCCTACGGTACATTGAAATTGGATTAACATAAATTACACTTGTTATAATAGTTAAAATAATATACTATATACACCAATTTATTTTTCAAGTATTCAAGAGTGTCTGCAGGATAAAATCCTACCCGGGGCAAGATTAAAATTTTAAAACCAAATCAAAAAGGTTGTTTTAATTTTAATATATTTCTAGTGTCTTCATTCTAAAATGGCATAACCTATACTTAGAAAAAAACAACAACATTATGTCATACTTCATAAATGAATCTCAATAAAATTATATTATAATTAACAATAGTTTTAAAAAATTCCCAGAAGGGGTATTGGCCCCTTTTGTCCCCTTGCGGGCGCCCTTGCAAGCATTACCGTATTGGTGTGTTTAAAAATTTAAAACGTTTAAATGAATTAATATTTATTGGAGATTGTTTTTGCTAAAGATTTTGTTAGTAACAAGCTAACAGGATTTGGTATTTAAAAATTTTATTATTGTGTATAATATTATGATAATTTATTATTTCAATTAAATCTATACTACATGACATATAAATAACACTGAAAAATTATACTAATTTCTGCGTAAGACTGCAAGCGATAGGTAAAAATAGGTAACAAAAAAACCATTTGTCTATGTGATAACTTTTATTATAGATAAAAAAAATTAATATTTTTTGGTTTTCTTGGCTTATAAATTAGTTGTATACGAATTCCTTAGAATAATATTATCCGTACACAAAACAGCGTGTATTATTATACTCTAGATTTCAATGGTACCTATATGTCCTATATATTATTATAATGTAGCCAAGACCTGTATAATATCTAATATGCACAAATATTATGAAGAGTGGGTGTTACGTATTGTGTGGTAATTCGTTTTATTGTTGGCATTTAATATATTAATATAAATAGTTGTTGAAGCCTAATATAACATTTAGTGTCGGTGTTCGGCGGACTGATATTGCGGCAATTGGACTTTGTCTTATTATTATTATTATTGTTTGATATCAGTATCTGTATTATATTCTCGCTGTCGGGTCGGTATAACGACGGACCTGGGTTGTGTCTGCAGTAGTAGCGTCATAGCTAGTGAAGCGTTCACACTTATATTATTGTCATGTGTAAAAATTATATTAATAACAATATTAATTAGTAATTTAAATATTTGTGTTTTACGCGTAATAAATAAAATATACGTTTACCGAAGTACGGGTTTTAATTGATTTAAACACCCTCTTTGGCCCCAACATATGGTCATTCGTCCGGATTAAACATAATCACTAGCAAATTAAAGTTCAGTTCCATCAGTTCAAGTGAAGTCAGTACAGCAACACTCACAGTAGAACAAGAACGACATCGACGAAGCACAACTATCATTGGAAAAGATGCAGTACTTACAAAGGAGTTAAGGTAAGAGAGCCATATTTTACATTTCATTCCTTTTTCCTATAGTCCATACCAATAATAGAAAAATAAAAATTCCCATCTTTACGTATACGATTCGGGTATACAGCACAGCACGATAACGTGATTAGCGCGATCAAGTTGAACTCGTACGATAAGCTCGAAAATATTAATAGTTAGGTAATACGCGAATTATTTCAAATAATATGGCGGACGACATGTCTAATCTAACGACGCGGAGGGGTACATTAAAAGGACGTATCACAAAATTCTTAAAATACCTCCAAGATTTCCCCCAAGACGGAGACATATCTCAAATTAGAGTAAGAAAACAAAAGATCGAAGAAAGTTGGGATGAATTTCAAAGAATACAGTCCACTATAGAAACCAAGGTCACTGAAAAGACCGCCGCCGAAACCGAAGAAGCGTATCGTTTTGAATTCGAAGATCTATACTTTCAAGCCGTCGTCGACAGTGACAAAATAATTAACAAAACCGGTCATAGCTCAAATCAAAATACTAGCAATAATAGTGGCAACAGCGAAATACCGGAAAGCACAGCTAGTAGTCGTCAAGCGTCAATAGTGAAGCTGGCAGCGTTAAACGTGCCCGAGTTCAGTGGCAACTACAAAGAATGGTCGACATTTAACGACATGTTTACCGCACTTATCCACTCTAATGAAGCGTTAACAGAGGTTCAAAAGTTCTTTTACCTAAAAGCCGCACTGTCGGGAGACGCGGCCGAAGTGGTGAAATGTTTCGAAACTTCAGCAAAAAATTATAAAATTGCGTGGGATTGTTTAAATGAACGATTTAATAATAAGCGAATTATGGTACAGGCGCATACAAAGGCGATTTTTGATTTAGAAAGTATATCAGAAGAGTCGTCAGAAAAGTTGCGGCAGTTTGTCAATAAGCTGTTTGGTCACATAAAGGCGTTGGAAGCAATTGGCTACGAACCTATGTCTTGGGGTCCAATGTTATTACACATAATTTTGATAAAGCTCGACAATGCTACGCTACGAGAATGGGAAACCCAAGCTCCCAAAACAGAGGTCCCAAAAGTCGAAGACTTAATAACTTTTTTAAAATGCCGATTCCAAGTATTAGAATCAATCGAAAGCGCGCAAAAATTAAATAGATTCGGAAGCGAGCGATCGCAAATTCCGCCGATACAATACAAAAATAAGGAAAACATTAAAAATAAAAACAAGTCAATATTTGTGCACGCTACCACGCTACCATTTAAATGTTACCTTTGTGAAGATCCACACGCGATTTATAAATGTAAAAAATTTTTAGATCTCGCAATCAAGGCGCGACGAGAAAGCGTTATCAAATTAAAATTGTGTACCAATTGTTTATCAAAGCATAAAGAAAATAAATGCAAGGCGAAAGGCTGTCGAAAATGTGGAGAACACCACAACACACTATTACACGAAAACGTTTCGGAACCGAACACGGAGTCCGCACCGACTACGTCAATAAATGCGCATGCGGCCAGTACGCCGAGTGCCAAAGTGTTGTTATCCACGGCAATAATAAAAATTTTCAGTAGCTCGAACGAACCATTTTTAGTACGTGCATTACTCGATTCCGCCTCTCAAGGCAACTTTATCACTAATAGTTTAGTAGGTAAACTGCGACTCGCGAAACAAAAATTCGATTGCACGATTTCCGGAGTAAACGCCGCCGAATGCCGAGTATCACATTTAGTCGCGGCAATGGTACAAGCGCGCTCGGGAGCGTATACAAGGTCAATAAACTTCATGACATTACCAAAAATAACATCGAAATTACCTGCCAGTCCTATAAATGTAAACAACTCATATACAACACCGGAGGATATAGAATATGCCGACCCAACGTACGCAACTCCCGGTGAAATAGATTTATTGTTAGGAGCCGAAGTATTTTTCGATACGCTTCGCTCTGGTCAATTTAGACCGATAGAAAATGGACCTATTTATCAAGAGACTGCCTTTGGATGGGTAGTCGCGGGAGCCGTACAACGCGAGACGCATAATAATACCGGACATACGTTTGTCGCGCAAACCGTACAAGGTGATTGCTGTAGACAGATCGAAAAACAAATGTCAAACTTTTGGCGTCTCGAAGAGTTAAGAGGGGAGGAATGTTATAGTCTCGATGAGAAACAATGCATCGAACATTTTGAAAAAACAGTAACTAAAGGAGAGGACGGAAGATTCATAGTCCAGTTACCGTTCAAAAAAAACCCGATCGAATTAGGCAGTTCCAAAGCAATTGCGCTAAAAAGATTTATGTCCACCGAAAATAGACTACGCGGTAACCCGCAACTAAAAGAGGCCTATGTAAACTTTATAGACGAATATCTAAAACTAGGTCACATGGAGCAAGTTTTGGAGAACAATCAAAACAATAAACCGGTTTACTACATACCGCACCATGCAGTATTACGCGATAATAGCATAACGACGAAACTGCGGGTCGTGTTCGATGCGTCGTGTGCAACAAATACAGGTAAAAGCCTTAATGACATTCTATTAAAAGGACCATCAATTCAAGAAGACCTAATTAATATTATTAGTCGTTTTCGGATATACAAATATGCGATGTCAGCCGATATCGAAAAAATGTATCGGCAAATTTGGATCGCCGACAAGGACCGTGATTTGCAGCGTGTTTTGTGGAGGGCGAACCCAGAAGACGAAGTAAAAGAGTTTAGACTAAAAACAGTAACGTACGGGACGACTCCAGCGTCGTATTTGGCTACAGCCTGTTTAAGAAAATTAGCGGACGACTCGAGACCACAGTTTCCGAATGCAAGCATTGCAGTTGCGACAGATTTCTATATGGACGATTATCTCGGTGGCGCGCCAACATTTGACGAAGCGGTTAAATTACGTAATGAAATAGTGGCGATTACAAACGCGGCTGGATTTCATTTACGGAAATGGGTATCAAATGATGATCGAATATTAAGCGGAATTACTAATGAGGTCAACGACCCGTTTCGCGTACTCAACGTAGATGGCAACGCCGTCAAAACACTAGGCTTGAGTTGGGTTCCGAACAACGATACATATCTATACAAATTCGATAACGTGAACAATAGCAAGGTCATTACAAAACGTACAGTATTATCGGCGATCGCTACTGTATTTGATCCGTTGTCATTAATTGGCCCGGTTGTAGTTAAGGCAAAAATTTTTATGCAGCAATTATGGACGAACAAAGTCAGCTGGGACGAAAAACTACCACTACCGTTGTACAACGCATGGAACACGTATTACGAAGAGCTAGCGGATATAGAACAAATACGTATACCACGGTGTGTAGTGGGAGTGGACAAGCCAATTTGTTTACAAATACATGGTTTTGCGGACGCATCTATAAAAGCATACGCAGCCGCAATGTATTTACGCGCGACAGACGAGCATGGTAATCACGCCACACGCTTAATTGCCGCCAAGTCACGAGTAGCCCCACTTAAGGTGGTTTCGTTGGCCAAATTAGAATTGTGTGCAGCCGTTTTACTTATACGCTTAGTCAATAAAATACTGCCAAGCTTGCGAATCAATTGCAGTCGACGTTATTTCTGGTCCGATTCAACGATCGTACTAGCATGGATTAGTTCACCAGCTTCCCGATGGAAAACTTTCGTCGCACACAGAGTCGGGGAAGTGCAACAATCTTCCACAGTCACCGAATGGGCACACGTTAAGTCCGATGAAAATCCCGCGGACGTGCTTTCAAGAGGCTGTAATCCAAATCAGTTGCGCAAAAATAAACTATGGTGGGAGGGCCCGCAATGGTTGGAAACTGACGAAGAATTGTGGCCTAATTCCAGAGAAAAAGCTCCGTCACCACCAAAGGAAATACCCGAATGCAAGGGTGAAATGCCAATTGTTCTAAATACGAGATTCGAACACAATATAATCGATAAATATTCATGTCTTAAAAAATTACTACGTATTACGGCGTATTGTATACGTTGGAAAAAATATAATCGCAAAAGTTATCGTTTTACTGCGGAAGTCGAAACGGATGAGCTCAATGATGCAAAATTATTGTTAATTAAATTAGTACAAAAACAATACTTTTGCGAAGAAATTAAATGTTTGATTACTAAGCAAAATATTAATAATAAAAGCAAATTAAAATTATTGTGTCCGTTCATAGATAAAGACGGTGTACTACGGGTCGGCGGACGTTTGAACAATATGCCATATATACAAGCTGATAAGCGAAACCCGATATTGTTACCGTCGCAATCGAAATTAACAATATTAATAATTACCGACGAACATTATCGCCAATTACATATAGGTCCTCAGGCGCTATTAGCGTCGATTAGAGAACAGTATTGGCCGCTGAACGGCAGAAACATTACTAGAGCAGTTGTAAACAAATGCATTATTTGTTTTAAAACAAAACCGTTCACATTCCAACCAGTAATGGGAGACCTGCCGAAAGAACGTATGCAACCTGGTCGCACGTTTGCAACCACCGGAATGGATTTTGCCGGTCCGGTCAAAATCAAAGTCAGTAATCGACGAAACGCTCAATCAGGTAAAGCATATATATGCGTATTCGTGTGTTTCGCCACTAAGGCAGTACACGTGGAATTGGTAAGCGACTTGAGTACAGATGCTTTCATAGCCGCCCTTCGTCGATTTTGGTCTAGACGTGGGTATTGCACAACTTTATGGTCCGACAACGGAAAAAACTTCGTAGGTGCAAATCGAAAATTAAAGGAACTTCGAGACTTATTCAGTTCCAAGGAGCATCAAGCAAAGGTGCAACGTTGCGTGTCCGAAGTTGGCATAAACTGGAAGTTCATTCCCGTATACAGCCCTCATTTCGGTGGGTTGTGGGAAAGCGCAGTTAAGTCCATAAAACACCACTTAGTGAGACAACTAGGTAGTGCGGTTTTAACGTTCGAAGAGCTTTATACCGTATTGAGTCGTATCGAAGCTTGCCTAAATTCGCGCCCTTTATGTCCTTTATCGACTGATCCATCTGACCTAAATGTACTTACTCCCGGTCATTTCCTCGTTAGTGGCTCTCTGACTTGTTTACCAGATAGGGACGTGTCCGACGTGCCAACTAATCGTCTTCGTCGCTGGCAATTGGTAACTCAACTAACTCAACAAATTTGGCAGCGATGGAGTCGGGAGTATATGAGCCAGCTACAAGGGCGAACCAAGTGGGAATCCAACAAAGGGCCTCTAATAAAAAAGGATATGCTGGTCATCATAAGGGAACCTAATTTGGCACCTACACAGTGGCGACTTGGTAGGATCATCGAATTACATCCCGCTTCGGACAACGTCACTCGTGTGGTAACATTAAAAACTGAAAGAGGTCAGTCAACTCAAGCCGTTAGAAATTTGTGTCCTCTACCAATCGATTAAAAATAATTATGTACATTTTTTTTTTATAATGTGTTATTTTATGATGCATGCGGTCATTTTTATGATTTATCATTATTTGTATTATTTATTGTATTATTATTTGATATTAATCATTATGTTTGAATTGTAATTTATATGCGGGTATTTTGCGCAAGCGTAAAATGCCGGGCGGCGTGTTGAAGCCTAATATAACATTTAGTGTCGGTGTTCGGCGGACTGATATTGCGGCAATTGGACTTTGTCTTATTATTATTATTATTGTTTGATATCAGTATCTGTATTATATTCTCGCTGTCGGGTCGGTATAACGACGGACCTGGGTTGTGTCTGCAGTAGTAGCGTCATAGCTAGTGAAGCGTTCACACTTATATTATTGTCATGTGTAAAAATTATATTAATAACAATATTAATTAGTAATTTAAATATTTGTGTTTTACGCGTAATAAATAAAATATACGTTTACCGAAGTACGGGTTTTAATTGATTTAAACACCCTCTTTGGCCCCAACAATAGTGTATACACAAATTTTCAGAAGTTAATTTTAATTTTTTTTTTTATTAGTATTGTACGTTAATATGATATAATATAGAATTCACTGATAAAATTTATAATAATAATAGTTTTAAATTGAAAACACTTTTCTGAAATTGTATTTAAGTTTTGGATTTTAACATCAATTTTGTGCTTATATACTATTGGAAAATATAAAAAAATAACCAAAATACTAAGTTATAATAAATAGAATCTTGTCTATATCGCTAAACTTTTTTTTTTTTTTGGTACATTTTATCCAAAACAACTTGTATATTTCGACGCTGATCAATTTATACATTAACCTTGAAATATATTATTCAATCAAAACATAATTTTTATCTCAGTTTTTCTCTTTGAATAGTAATACTAAGAAGTGTAAATACATTTCTGGGAATGTGATTTTTATTTGGTTCAAAAATTTGTCGAAGTAATTTTCTTTTTTATGTCAGTCAATTTTTGTTTTGATTTACCATTTATAATTATTTTATTTTGAATGGTTAATTTATTATTATATTACAAATAAACAATCACCGTTCATGTTAATTTCAATTTTTATAATGTTGAATTAAAATTTTAACTTAAACATTATATTGTGGTTTATGAGCATAGTGTATAATTTTATCAAACATGTGTCCCTATATATACAGAAAAACCAAGTTCGTTGTTTAACAAACATATAAGTCATAATACTGGATAGACATTGAAAAATAAAACATAAGGATGTTAAAAACAACTATCGAAAGCAAAGTTTTCTAGATACATTTTTTTCTCAGCAATGCAACTTTTTATTTGATACAGCTGTGAGATAATGTTCAACAAATTTATGATTCAAATATTCTATGCAAATTTATTTTGTTATATAGAAGTCAGTTGTTTTCAATATTAAAATATCTTATGAAGGAAGCCTAAGTCTCCATTATTAAAAAGATATTTGTTAAATATAGGTACGTTATAATATATATCATGTGTAAGAAATATCTACCGATGTTGATTTGTGATCTACCATGTGTTTTATTATTTTTTTTTATTCTTTCATTAATAGTGTAATTTTATTGATACATTTTATTTCGTAAACGCATAATTGATAAAATTATATGATTGGCTTTTTCATACAATTTATAGCGAGGAGATTACGAGATTATCACATCGTATAAAAAATATTATCTAACTAGTTTAATGTATTAGGTATACTCATTATAATAAACAAATTTTAGTTAACATAAACTTTATAATAAAATATAACAAAATCATCTGGATTTTATAACGATCTTTTAATAAGGTTTTAATAAAATTAATTGGTAACAGTTGGTTGTTTGATGGACCATAAACACTCAATAGTATTTGTGTTTGCTCCTATTGGTATATTTATAAAAATGTATTAGTGATTTTAGATTTACTATGTTGTGTAAAAAACTCAATACTTAAGTAGTTAAGTATAAAAAAAGAAGATTACATTTGATACTTTAGACAGTTTAAATTGAACGATAGATTACCTATTGGCTATTACACTCTAAAATGTTTATATTATCAAGTATTGAATGAAGAATGTTAAAACGTAAACACTAATTAATAATCACAATTTGACACTGTGCGTATTTAGCTATTTGAAAATAAAATAAATAAATGAATACTAAATTGCTAATAAATGTTAAAAGTTTTGCATAAGTACCGAAACAATAACTAATTTTTTAAAAACTTAAAATTACTGCAGTTTATATATTTATACCTACTATGTTCCTACAATAAGTAATTTTTTTGGTGAATTTAGTTTTTATTTAAAATTGATTAATATTCTTGAGTAGTGTTTGAGTAGAACTGTACTATGAAAGACACTTTTTATCCTATGATTTATTTTAATACATTTAGAATAAATAATAACAAATATCTAATTATTTTAAATTATTTTTAAAACTAAAATAAAGATATTTGGTTTGATAGTGATTTGGTGTCTTCACTTCTCTTTAAACCGTGTGACAAATGAGAATACACAACATGTACGATGTGCCAATATAAACCACAATAGAAATGATGTCAAATTTCATACTATATGGTAATGTGATATACTCAAGTATTTATTTAATATCTACATGAAGCATACACGTCGATAATATCGGATTTTTTCCACAGTTTAAACCTTTGAAAAAAATTAATTATGTCGTTGCTCAGGTTAAACATTTTTATTTAAAAATATTGAAACAGTTCAAAGAAGTGGTAAGTGATTTTATGTAGCATAAAAATCTCGATTAAAATGTTGAATTAGATAATTATAATATTAAAAAAGTATATTGATTTATTTTTAAAATAAATATATATTTACTCATTTTTTTTATAAAAATAAATATAAAACAAAACTAAAATAATGAATAGAATACTTAACATTCATAAGATATTGGCCGTCGAGGGTTAATCATATATTCGTATCTGATTTAAATCATATTATAATATATATATCTTACCTGATTATGTTTAATCTATATTTTTTTCAATTTACTGTTATGAACTGTTTTATTAATTTGCATTTGAAATTAATGATAAATCGATAAATTGAACTGAGCTCAATAAAATTGAGTATTTATTTTTCAAATTTTAAGTGATAAGAAGTAAGTTGTCTATTGATAAATATGTTATCAACATTTATTGTTTGTCTTGTTATTTAAAATAATAAATACAATTATTTATTATTTTAGAAGTTTACCCGATATTATAGATTCAATAGTGGTTTAGGATGTAAAACATTAAATGAAGATCAAAGAATCGAAAGTAATGTAATTTACTCAATTCGTACGAATTATTAAAAGATAATATGTATACTTTTTACGAAAAAAAGGAGTTATTTCAAGAGATCAAATAATCGAGACTATAGAAAAGAAAGTGAAGAGAAAATAGATTTGATAAAATAAAATATTGATCCAGTAAAGAATAAAATACATCTTATATGAAATTGAAATGGTGCATTTAAACTGTTAATTTTAATATACGTTTCTGTTTGTAATTATTTTAATTTTGTAATGACGGATAATATATTGTAATGAGTTGAATTGCAACTTGAATTAAATATGATTAAATTATATTGTATCATTCAAAATATTATAGGGCTGAGTTAACAATAGACCTATTTTATTGCCTAAAATTTTATGGCTGAGTTTACAATAAAAAAAGGTAGTCATCGGCCCAGTTTAAATTTGTCGGGTTATCGTATTATAACGCCAATGACCGCCGAGATAAAAAGTAGGTATTAATTGAAATTAATGTCAAATGGGCGATAGGAAATTTATCTAAATTAATATTGAGCGCCATTTAATGATCGCCCACACTATTTCCGGGTGGTTCGCTTGTGTCTATTGTTGTGGTAAAGAAAGTTATATTATTATGATATGATATAATATCTTTATCATTAAATGTAATTTTTAATAAATATTGTTATACAATATAAGATATGCCAATATCTCAAATTATAATAATACCTAATAGTAATATAATCGCGAGACTGTGCGGCGCTGTTAATGCGCGTGCGCGTGGTACAAGCAGCCACCGCCACGCCGGACTAATGACGCGTATAAAAACGGTCGGTCGGCAGTTATCATGTCGTAGTCGTTTAGAAACGCGTCGGTCTCGGTGTTTGTAGTAGTCATCAAGTGTGCGCTCGTCGTACTTAATAAGTGTTATCGCTGACGCCGAGCGCTTCCGATTTCCTTCGCCGTCTGACCAATATTTCGGCTCACTATTCGGTTTTTTTTTTTTATTAGTAATCTTCGTCTTAAATTAGAGGTGAAACAAATAAAAAGTCAGTTAGGTGATTTTCATCTTCGACTGAAGTTTTTTGCCCTCCCCCTTTCATCATCAAAGACGTTGATTACCGAATTAACGCGTGTCGCATCCGTCATATACGCGTACATGTATGCGAAAACTCATACTTTCGGAACGCCTCAAACCACCACGGGCATGCCGTCGCAGCCACCTCTCATCCGTCCCAGATTGTTCGGGAACAAAAAGGTTAGTACACAATTATGATTTATTTCCACATTTTTACATTTTTTACAATAAAAATCAACACATTTTTCCATACAAAAATAAACATTATTTTTTTTTTTGAATAATATTAATCATGGTTCCCACTTTAAATTATTGCAATGTTTTAAGCATAAAATATAACGGTATTATTGTGTTACACGACATTACGAATTTACTATACCTATTATAAAATTTTGCATTAAAATGTTACAATTTTAATCTTAAATAGCTAAGACAGTTGATTTTTAAAATTACTTTAGTGCATGACAAATATTTTAGGTATTAATTATTATTTTTTGTTGATGTGTCTTTTTTTACGGTTATTTAAATTTTAAGTAAGACAAAATAATAGAGACAAATTACCGATGAAGAATTTTTAATCAGCCAAACGGATTTAAGTAATTAGTTGTGTTTTTGAATTCTGATATATATATGTACATATTTATTTACCAATAGGTATTAATTATTGACCGCTGTCTGTAATGATTTTGAATAGTTCGATAACCTTTCACTCTGATCATATGCATTTCAAGTGTATTGCATTGTATTTAATTTATTCGGATTTCATTGAATTTGCCCATGAACAGGTTTGGACGTGTTTTTGGATCATTCATGAGTTAGGTAGTTAGATAAATGCGTGACTTTACTCCATGTTTGTTTTTTTGATATAATATTTAGGTAGGTACATCGTACATAGTTATTTCCACGTGCACGTCTCAATGCAGAGTGTATAATCGTTTAATTCACAATTTTTTACATGTAGCCATTCAAATGATCGATCGCTGCAAACTGATTGGCGACATTATTTTTATACAATATCTGCTTCATCGTTTGATATCCCGTGTATTTTATTCCGGCTACATTACATTTACGGAACAACGCATGTCTCGAGTGTCAGACGACCTTGTGAACTATTCAGATAATAAATACATAATGTTCTCCGAGGTAACTTCGCGTGACTATTTCGTTTCATTCAGTAGAAATACGTACAAATCTAAATGGATCACAAATTTCTGTTCGAATGATATTGCTTACGAAGTTATGAATCACGCCAGGCGTCGGCGGTGGAGACAAAGAAAAAAATTCTCGCGTAAACGACACGCTTACAACAGCTGTTGCGCACTCATTTATTTTAATTTCCAAGAGCACAGCGAATGAGGTATATAACAATACAAGTGTATAATGTTTATTTAAATTTTTTTAAAGCAGTAAAAATGTAAAGTGCTTTTTTAATCGAGAAACTAGTTTAGTGTTATTATTTCCATAGTTCCATAAAGAAATTTTCTATAATTCGGTAAAAATAACAAAATTTAAAGAATTTAAATTTTCTTAATAAAGTTTTCAATCTGTTTTTGGTAAACTTTTAAATTTATACGAATCATTTTATACAAATTCAATAATTTACCGAATTATTTTTCAATTTGCGTCATAAATTCTGGATTTTACAGACAGTGATGTTTAAAAATCATAATAATAAGTAAAATTATTATATAACATGAACATAGTGTTCGTACTTAGATGTTTTGCTTTAAATAATTGTTGTCTATTGAAAATTAATTGAGATAGGTTATTTATTAGATTTATAAATATATTTATTTACATGTAGGTACCATGAGATAGGACTATGACAGTGAAAAGTATTCGTATTCATATTAAATAATGTTATAACATTTTTAAAATTAAAAAAGAATATCTAAGACAGTCATGTACTTATATAATATGATGTGGTGCAAAAGATTGGCTGCGATTATACTTCCACCTATATTGATCCACCTCTACCGTCGATGGCACATGTGTCACGACCTCTTTTGCCGCGTACGTATACCTGTCGTGTTGAAAAAATTTCTGATGATCATCGGATGAGAATCCTTGAGATTCCGAAGACGGCGGCTGCTATAGTGACGTTTCGGGCATATTGCCCGCGCAGGCACATACACTCATCCCCACTTGGATGCGGTCGGTGCATGCAGCCGAGACCGGCGACGAAAGTCTCCGAGAAAACAAAACACACATATTCACACATATACACAGTTGGCTGTGGCAGCAAACGTTATTATAATTACACAGACGTCGTCATATATTGTATGTGCCAAGCGAGTATACAAAACTATTTCGGTTGTATATATTATAAGTACGAGTATGATACGATATTATTCGCATAGAAAAACTAGTGGAAAAAAAAACTAAGCGATCGGTTCGATTAGGTAAATAATACTTTTATACACGTCCTATATACACATAATACGAGTATATAAACATATATATACACATACATGTACAAACCATCTACCTTACATACCCCGTGTATGTACCTCTAATCTCTATATAACATACGATTTGATATAACTGCATACATTAATGCTCAGCGAACACAAACCGGACTAAAATTTTTCGTGGGTGGTTGTAAAAGCTATATTTATGTGTACAATATAATTACGCTCGCGCGCGCGCGCATGTGTGTGTGCATGTGTGTGTGCATGTGCATTTTGCAGTAGACGCGTCTTTGTGCTTAATTCGCTTGTTTTACTCCACATCTCGACCATCGGCTTGAGAATGCTTAATATATATAATATACAATATATATACATACATGCCAGATTGCCAGGTTTATACGACAAGTGCATTATATATTATTATAGTTATTATTAATCGTTTTAAACTTAAGCTCAATAAAATATTATAATATTATATGTAAATATAGAAACACGATACCATTTCCTTCTGACACATCGTAACGAGCAATTCTTAATAAATAATTATAAATAATAATAATAATAATAATAATATTGCATATTTTATACTTTTAAGCCATATAAGAGGTACTTAGTCACTGTGATTATTTTTAATCATAATAATTTGACCATTCATTATGGCTGCAGCTGCTATGTAAATATATGTATTTATATTATTATATAGGTATACGTATTTATAACATAATATAATTCATTGGCTTACCTATATGGCTGCATGGAATCGATTTTATTGACGTAGCATTACAAAGTGCTTTTATTTAAAAACAATATTATTTATTTCGATTATTATGCTGCAATAAATATTTAGTACATGCGATATTTTTAAAATGGTTCATATTGATCGTCTAGATATGATTGTTTAAAGCTATGATAATGCAATACTATCATAATATAATGAAAAGTTTTCTGTCATAAATCTCACAAAAAAAAAAAAATATATATTATATAAGTGTATATATATATCTAACAAATTTGGCAAAAAAGCTGTAGAAATGTAAGAAATTTTAATAATGAACGACTTTAGATGGAAATGTAGGTACACCACACTATTTTAGTTTTGTAGTATTACATTTTATTTTACGTATATATTTTTATTCATCTCAATCAGTATTCTAATTTTTGAAATAAATATATTTTATAATTATAATTTATTTAATAGGTATAATAGGCAGGTACATAAATGTTCTTGATTCTTCCGATGTTTTTTTTATAATAAAGTTCAAAAATCGACACACACGCGATAAAAATCATTTCCGGAAGTGACGCAACGGCAACGATCATAATTTCACATAAATAAGTGAAATATATAGTGGGCTAGAACTGACGTAGGTAAATATTATATTTTAATTAATAATAATAATAAAAAAAAAATGATGACATTGACGAACAGCTCCGAAAATGCATTTTTACTGCACTAACAAAAAAAAAAATACACTTAAATTGTATGGTATATTATTGAAACATAATTTTTAAGTGACTAGAAAAAACGCATACGGGATAAAATTCAAAGCATATTAGTTAAATAAATGAAACAATAAGCACATTAGTAGATCATATAATAATACTGTATAGGTAGATGTGCAGTAGGAAGGATTGGCGTCTTTGATTACACGCGACCTGAGTGTGCAATAAATACGTATTATTATAGATTCGATCGATTTCACGCGTGTGAACCAGCTGTATGATATAAAAGTGAATCGTATCGCTCCCGGCTCAGCGTTACAATGTTACATGTAGATGTGCACAATTATTCGCATAAAATAAATATCTTGATAATTAAATATTTTCAGCGGCGTTGAGTAATTCAAGTTGATTATATTAGGTATTCCAATGTTATGTACTGTATGTATAGTGCATACTTGTGTTTTTTGTCATTCACACATACTACATAGGTACTATAGATTTGTCATTTTATTAAATCTATACTAGAATGCATTTGTAAAATCATTTATAAAATTACTATGCAATAATATTGCAGCAATATGTTTACAGTCATAGGCGGATATTGGGGGGGAGTTGGGGGGCTTAAGCCCCCCCCAGAACGTAGTCAAGCCCCCTCGGAAGGTTCTAGTATCTCTAGTATATCTTCTAGTATCTTTGAAGTGTCTAATAATGTGTTGACGCTAATGGATATGGTAAAAATGTTAAGCCCCCCACGAATATGACCTAATATCCGCCTATGTTTACAGTATACCTACATAATTTAATAATATTGTGAGAATCCAATGCAAAAAATAAGTTATGAAGTTTTCA
Organism: Schizaphis graminum; assembly: GCA_020882235.1. NCBI lineage: Eukaryota > Metazoa > Arthropoda > Insecta > Hemiptera > Aphididae > Schizaphis > Schizaphis graminum. The sequence continues at coordinate 142,322 of JAJFBB010000017.1, read as the reverse complement.
CTAAAATAATGACTTAATAGTTAATACCTGGATGTGACCACTGACTATTATTATAATATGTAGTGAGAAATCACGGATATGTTGGGTTCAGATCTTACCTGCAGGTTGCAATTAGATCTAAAGTACCGATGTCTACATAATTTTATATTTTTATGTATCATGTGCATCCGGTTACACGCAAACATGCTAAATGAAAATATAAAATTATGGACCAACTCAATAAGTTGACACAAATGTGGTTTAAGTCATTTTCGGAGTGGTTCCAGAGGAAACCGTCCGAAAGGAGATGTCATATCCTATATACGCACGGTGATTAACGCGACTGCAGAGTGCAGACTGCAGTAATCGACTAAAATTATATATTTTCAGAATACACCTACTTCACCGGATGACAAATTAATATCGACCCGCTAGGTGCATATCCAAGAAATTTGAATATTCAGGAGTATTGTAGTGTATTTTATCATATTATATAAGAATGAAAACTGGCGTGAATATTGTCGTAAGCGCGTGTTCTAGAGTTATACTTATTATAATATATACAATATATTAAGTCACATCTTGCATATATTTATACGTTCGAGACCTTGAGAGAATTCTAAAATTGAAATTTCTTCGAACCACTTAATTGAAAAAGTGACAAATTTCTAGGTATATATGTATTTGTATATTTTATATCTAAATTGAATTATTTTGATATTATAATGTAGAACTATTATTTTATTAGATTTATTTATTTTGATGTGATTATGTTTTTTTTTTTGGCATAAATTATTGTTATTATAGTAAAGTGAAGTAGAAGACAAGTATAATATATTATTAGACAAATTTAATTCAAATAATATTTTATGTTTGTGTAGATATATGTTATTTTGTTTTGTCAAGTTTATATTATGACGTCTTTATTATGCTCTTGTATTTACCAGATTTATAATATGATATTGAGTTGATTTTAAACCTTTGATCACGTCTAATAAAATTAATCTATCGAATACATAAACGAAAACACCTTCTCGGACGTAAAACCCATATAAACATACAAATAATATTTAGTGATACTGATTTAGTTAATACATTTTGTTTTACTTATTTATTTTATTACTATAGAATATATGTATTCAACTCTATTAAACTACAACAATTCAAACATAATATTATTTATTTGCTATGAAAAAAAAAAATAATTATTATAAACTATATAAATATAATATTATGTAACTTTAATTTAATGAGTGGGTCGATAACATAATATATAAAATCAGTAAAGGTGTTTAGGAATGCAAAGATTATTGCGATTGTAAGATTGTAATTAATTATCAACTTCTCGATGTCACGCATTATTACTCGACTAAACTTTTTAATTTCCTTACTCAGGATTTTTCATCTTATGACGACAATAAGAGATCAAAGAAGAAGGCTTAATAGTTCATATTATATTCTTCCAAGAATATGTAAATTGTCATGTTGCAGGTACATATTTGTCTGTCGTGTAAATAAACCTGTCTGCCAATATTTACACAAAACATATTTATAGTGATTGAATAATAAAAATAAACTATTTTTCTTTTTTAAACATGTATTTAAATGACCGACTGTCAGTCGATATTAGTATTAAAGGATTCTACACTCGATCATTTTTGTTTTTTTTTGTTGAGATTGTTAAATGTTTCAATGAGGAATTTATTATTTAAACATATTTTTGTCCTTTAGAAATTAAAAATAATATCGACTTAACAAGTATCACGCTATTATTGTTTTTTTTTCAATTTATTGTTTATAGGTCAAATTATTAGATCTTTATTTGCGGACGGATATTGTTCTATAGCATTAAACATAAATAATAATGTATTAAAAAATATTATACTAATAGTAATAAAAAAATTTTCTTGGTGGTGGAGCAGATTGTAACATTTTCCTAACAAAATGTAATATTTATAGACCAACTTTGTCTTGCAAAAACAACAATTAGTGTGCGTAGGCGTTCTTAAAAAGTAAGTGTTAGCAAAATTCTTGACGAATTTCCTTATGAAATGCATTATAATGTAATAACTATAAATTGAAATTTTAAAATATAAAATTCCGTGATTTGTATAATATACACGCGACTAGAAATTAATATCACGCATTATTTAATGACGTATATGATGGTCATTTTTTGTTTCCTAAGTGTTAAAGTAGTTTATAGGTACTATATTTTATTGATGCGATGATTACGTATTTGCGTATAACACGCATGTGCTAGCCGGACTAGATTTAGCATAATAATAAACTATATAGGTATAAATTATACAAGCATCCACAAAAATAAGAACAAATAAAATACCATAAGTAGTGATTTATTTAAGAATTCAATACAAAATTAATATTACAGTGTTTATTTTTTAGAAAAATAATTACGCATCTTATAGTCATAAACTCATAAGAAATTACCACAAAAATTAGATTGAAATTGAATGAATAGGGCCAATCAATTAAAAAGTATAATCTATAAGACTGAAAAATGACACAAAACACAAATCAAAGTTATATCGTTAAGTATTGAAAAATTAGATTCATTGCGAGCATAATATTAAAGCTGCAGCTTTTCTTCTATATTCAATAAGTATTTCGCTTGTTTCTTAATGATAATAATAATAATAATAATAATAATAATTTAATTATAATTTGTAAGTATGACGTTGTGGTATTGACTGTAAAACGTGCGTTATAGTTTGTCTGTGATCGAATTCGATTGGAAGTATATATACGTGTTAAATTTATGGAGCTAGATAAGTGGAACACAGACAAAAATATACACGCTGGGTATCTTAATAATTCAAATTCAGGGGGATCGGAAGTAGTTACCTGCTATCTCGTGAGTCAAACATGCTGCAATATAGAAAATGATTCCTATTATATTTTAAAACTACCAAAAAATCTAGTTATGCGATACGGATTTAAAATTTTTGATTTCATCCTCTGATATCTCACCATTCACTAAAACTAATAAAAAGTTCTGAAAAGAAGAAATTGTTACATTCAATTTTGAGAAATCTTAAAATAAAATGTAAAATACGTGAAAAAGTCAATTTTAAGGAGACATGCTTACGACAAATAAATAACCTGTTCTCAAAATTCTGATACGTCACTAGATCATTCGGTACTTTTACTAGTTTTACTACTTAGAAAATAGAGTATGACATAATTTTTATGTCGCACGTGCAATACTGAAATATATATACAGAGATCGCGATTTCCTAAACTGTATACCTATGCTTCACTACATTTTTGACAAAATATATGTAGTTTAATTAATTTTTAATGGTAGATAATTATTATATTTTGTTCATGTACATAATATACACCATGAAAATGTCTGCCAATTGTAAACTTAACTATGCGTTTCGTTTGTTTGTCGTTGAGGAGATTCTTTTACTGTGTTTTTCATCTCACACATCATTATCATTGCGTGATGTGTACATTCTGTCTGCGTCCAAAAAACGACTTTACTGCCAAAAACCGTACAATACATACGATGTATCCGCATGTTTTCGTAACAAGATTATGCGCAAATCAGAACAACCATTCTCGATCATCTCCAGAAAAACTCGCGGTTTTGGGTCGACTCGGTACATACCATATAGGACAGGATTCATAAATGCAATACCCTCCAACCGTGAGCAAATAGAGAACACGTATTACACATAATGGCTACACGTCATAGAACCCGTAATTGAATATAATATGCATTATATATACACGCCATTTAACTTTTCGAATGACTGTAGAATACGCGGAAATTACATGAAAATCCTATAAGACAGCATAGGTACAATAATATATTTTTATTATTTTAGTAATACTACGTCTCCGGGCCATTCCGGATGGACTCGCCGTATAAACTCGTTATAAGCTGTTGGTATCGCGTAGGCGTCTCGTACGAAACGCGTTTAATGATTTGACCTTCCGCCGCTATACACGAGTGTAGAGTAAAATAAATGGGTACGGCAGCGTCGTCATCGTCATCAACGACAGAGAAGATTGCGTTTTTGGTCGCTGAAAGTGGGCGCCATTCGTCGTCGTACACACAATGTACGTATTATATCATACTAATATAATACATTTACATTATATTTTACCGTCTAACGAGGATGCCGCCCATCGTAAACTCAGGAAATGCCTTTGGTCCGTCGCGGCGTTCGACACGTGCCCTCTCTCACAAGCGATTCTTAAAGTCGATAATAATTCGTGAAAACTTCTAAACAATAAAATAAAAATATATAATATGTATACATAATAGTATACATATATGAGAGATATTATATCAGAAATAAACATATTTATAATTTATACTATATAGTATGATGACGCCTCTACCACCTACGGATTTCGTTTATATTTAAACCGGCCCGAAAACGTGGATATACATCCACGACCTTGTACAAACGCATCAAAATCGACGAATGCGCTCGACGAAATAGAAAAGCTGAGTAGACTACTATACACGCAAAGACGACGGCGGGGACGGTGAACAAGTTTTCGGTGTGGCATAATAATAGTCGTTGTTATACGTAGCCGATAGTTCGTTATTCACGATCATTCGTTTCCGCGTGTTGCGTTTTTACTTAGTTTTTGATTGCGCGATTTGATCCGGTATGAATGACAGACGACGTTTTATTTGGATACAAATTATAAATATTATATCAGAGCATATTTTATTTTTTTTTTAATGTACGATAATAATATAATATTATAACGTGTTTAAATATTATGCGATTATATTATAATAGTAAGTACTTACGTGTTTTCTTTATTATATTTTCGTCAATTCAGAGTTATCTATTAGGTACTTATATTATACTTATAATACTTATATTAAAATATGGGAAAGGGACAATATAGTATCTGGAGTCTGGGCTACCACTAGTACCACTAATTTTGTTTAATTAAAATAATATACAAATATCTAAATAATATCATTGAGTATATTTATAACAAATGTATACCAATACAAAAATATAATATATATATATTATATTGGCACAGGGTCAATAATATTTTGTAAATATTTTTTAGAATTTATGTGGCGTTAAGAACTTATTAATGCGAAAAATCAATTTGACTCGATTTTGTGATACATCAAAATTCTATTTTCGCCAGCAAACAATTTTTTTAACAATTAAAAATATGTAATAATAAAGTCTAAGCTATATTATATCATATATTAATAATAATAATATTTATTTTATACTTACTATTAAATTTTATAAAATTAGTAATTTCGTAAGTTTTTTTTCTTGAAATTAGAACTGATTTTTTAATATTTTTATTAGACAGAACATAGAAATAATGAAATATAAATTATATAATATACATAAATATGAATTATGGTGAATCCTTAACCATATTTCTAGATTATACATAGTAAATATTAAAACAAAATGATATATACCTATAATAATTATTGCTTAATTTATTCTTTATCAGGACATAACAAAATCCTTATACAATCTGAAATTCAAAATTTTTTTTAATATTAATACCAAGTTAAATACAGCTATTCAAGTAGTTTATTTTACCAAAACTAGATTGTATTTTTGAATTATAAATAAATGTTATTAGTAATTAAAGTTGACATCGTTTAAATATATTATATCATATTAATTTTATTGATTTTAATTTATTTATGTTTTTTGAAAAATATATTTGTATATAAAAAATTCTAACATATTATAGTGAGGCTTTGTATAATAAGCTAGTGCAATTATAGTTCTTAATGCAATAATGTTTAATGGATATAAAAAATTATAGACGTAGTATAATATGTATATTAATATATTATGTTATATACTTGTGATGCCACGAGACTTAACTTTTCATCCGACTGAATTCGCGGATGACAGTTTATAAAATAAACAGAGAGTCAGAGACGCTTATCATTAAAAGGTATACCCAAGGGTATATTATCATACATTAGATTATTTTATCATCCGTTTACAGTGTAAACTTTACACGGATTGTATAATAATATTATTATGCCAATGTCCTTGAGTTACCACTGCGTACTATGTACCTTATATTATATCTAAAATATATTATTATTATTATTATTATTATTAATATGTTTATTACTTAACTACGTGTCATTTATGTAAAACTACCGTGATACCAACGATACTACATTTTAATATAATATATATAGCTATGTGCGTTTAATTAATAGGCTATAAGTACATACTGACATCACTTCAAAATTGAGTTTTTTTTATAAATGTACAATGTTATAGTTGAAACTACGATTTATGTAACCAAATTAACGAAAAAAAAGCCAAACATTTTGATTTTGCATTCCTGTAAAATATTTAAGAAATGCCACTTTGTGTCTTTAAATAGGCGCCGTGACTATTTTTGTATTATTTTATTTTTATTCGTCTCACGTAAATTTGTTTGTTTTGTTTTATGGTGTAGATGGCGGGGTTTCTGCAGGATTCTGACGGTTCAGACTTACACGACATGAGTTCGGTAATCGAGGGTTTTCAGAAGAAGAACAGCGTCGGGTCTATGGGATCCACGACGGCGATGGCTACGACCGCCGGCAACCATATGGTGAGTTGCACAATCGATAAATGTTTATTATGTTATTATGTATGTGTATGCGTGTGCGTGGGCGTAGTGGTCGTAGTCTTTATTTCGCGCCATTGTCTGCGGAATATTATAAACAATTCAATGGGAGATCACAAACAAGAACTGTACCTATCTACATAACAATTATATGATTTATTTATTATTTTGCTCTTCTTTCGTTTTTATCGTTTTTATTCACAACTAACTGCTGTGGTTGCCGAATCGGTATATAAAGAAAACAGAATTAACGGATTCACGAAACATTAGGGCTATACTCACTCGCTACATAATTCGAAAAATCTGTGATATCTTAAATCTCTAAATACCTCTCGGTTCCCATAGATGATACATAATGTTTAATATACTAATGTAGTGTATTTATCTGAGAATATGATGTATTTTTTTTTTTTTTTTTTTTATTGAAATAATTGGGGAAGTGAAATATGAATAAATTAATGAATTTAACAGACATTGGCTTTGGATAGAAATTTTAGTATAATTTAATTTGAGAAAATTTAAGAAAATCGAATCAAATATATAAGTATTCATAATCTAGAAATCTACATTACCTAGGTATAGGTACATAAGTTCTTTTGAATTCATAGATTTATCATTGATACAAAAATATAAGGATTCCATGGCACATTCAACTAGAGCTGCAAAAATTACTATTTATTTATATTAAAAAAAAACATAATGTAAAAAGCTAAAATAGAAGGTTTCCTAAATAAATTACACTACAAAAATTTCAGTAAATGACCACACAAAATTTGTCCAATGGCACAAAATGATAAGGTATGGTTGATTTTGTAGTTGATGATATTCACAATATTTATTATTATAGCATTAGCTACTTTTAAAATAAAACACTAAAGACACGTCTATGGGGCATTTATGTTGTACCAGTTGTACTGAAAGCCATGAAAATTATCTGCGCAGATATTTTCCAATAGTAGAATTTTATTAATTTTTTGTTTTGAGGGGAATATTCAATGCGAATTGTTAAGATACTTTAAGACTATAGGAAAAAAACAATAGCGCATAAATCTGATCAACGAAATATAACTTGATATATGTATTTTTACATAAGTAGTTTTAATTAATGTTGGAATATATTATAAAATTTATGTTGGGTACATTTAAAATAATTGTAAATTTTATTTTAGATTTTGGGCGAAATGAATCTATTGAAATTACAATGATCTATTTTTATTATTTTTATTTCGGGTATGAGTACACAATAAGTTTTATGTTTTATAAGTATTAGTATTAAAATTTAGAATATTAACAAAATTCGTGAAAATCTAGAAAAATACATAGACAATTTTATGTTTATAGTGTTTATACCTAAGATATTAAATACGAGGTTTTTTATAAGTTATAAATACCTATATAAAAAAATTCTACCATAAAGCAAAATTAGTTTTTATAAGCATTTTCAGTTAATACTTTTAGGACGGAGTATTCATCTCTCTTATAACTATGTTCTAAAATTTTTTTATATATTTGAAGTTAGATTTTTAACGAAATTAGTCAAACTGCGAAAAAATGCAAATTATTTCGTAGTTAGATAGTTAGAAATACATATAACATTTTATTTTTATAATATCTAAATTTTGAACATTTAATACATGGTTTCTCATGATTAGTTCATACTGAAACCATAAAATCAAAAAATTATACATTATTGGAAATTATTTATCAAATAACTCATTGAAACAGTAAATAACGAAGTTTATTATTTTGTTATAGCTTAAAAACATAATTCATGGTAAATTAAAACTTTTATGTATACCTATTATATTATTATGAATTTTACTTTTAGCAATGATGTTTTTGATTTATTTTAAGATAATCTCTATTTATATCTATGTGATTATTCTGTATTATTATTATTTATTATTATCTCTGATTAATCTATATGATTATTTTTTCTTTTAATACTAATAGTAAAATAAATGTTTTAAATAGTTATACTAAAAAACATCACTTGGTGATATAAGTTGACAGACAGTTTTCACTCAAAATTGTTTTTTGTATAAAATGATATATTATTTAATTAAAATGTAATACACCCATAATAGTAATCCATTCTACTCCTATATTGTACAGTGGAGCGGTATCCTCTTACCTAACTTTTTAAGTTTTAAAATCGTGATTAAACTTACAATTTGTGGGAAATAAAATATATTGTTCATAATATTATACACATTTAACGAAATTTGGAGATAACAAATTTTACAATTAAAAATAATTTTTTTATCAGCATTTTTATTCATAAATATTATCTTTAGGGGTTAAAAATAATGATGATTTAAAGGAATACATTGTTTTTTAAAATGTAAATCTGTTTTTTATAAAATATATATAAATTATAACATTGAATACATAGATGGTTTTTGAAAAATAATGTTTGAGCATTTTAAGATTTTCGTATTTTTTTATTCTAGAAAGTATCAAACTTATTTTAATTTCCATGTTTTCTGATGCACTTACAACTATTGCATAGTATACCTACGCAACAAAAATGGAGCTATTAGTATTATGCACGCGTTGAGGTGTGTTCGATGGTTGTATGTCATTTATTTGGATCGCTTTAGTAAATACATAGTATAGTAGTTATACAATAGTCTTTTACTGGCCCAAATACTCAACTGCACATCATCTTCTATTCAACAATCCTTCATCACTTGAAGAAGTCGGAAGTCCTCAAAAACAACACCACCAATATTTTTACATTTTTCAAACAAGTCAACTTAGATAAAAAGCTGTAAATATTGTATGTTTTGTTTAGTATTGAAATTCATAATATAGTATGTAAAATGTAAATGTTATCTTAGAGTCTAGACTAATAATCATTATTATCGAACACTTAATTTTAATAATAATAAAAAAAAAATAGTTTCTTTTGGCAGTGTAATATAGAAACAGATCAAAGAAATTTAAATTTAGATTAAAATGAACATTACTTAGTAATGGTGAAAAGGCTACGTCCGATAATTAAATACAACTTAATATAATATACATATATGTTACTACCGGCTATACCTGTATACGAACAATCAATACCCAACGGGTGGTATATTTTCAATCTGTCCGCAATAAATCTTAAAGATTTCAGATAATTTGATGTTTGCACAAGGAATTAATTTAAATTTAAATTATTACTCAATTATTTAAATACGATGCTTCTGCAGCATACCACTGTATAATATCATAAGACATAACATATGTCCATTGTCCATATGCAAGTATATAATATAATATCTTATCATGTGCGTGAAATCAAATGTATATGACTCTTTTCCTTTCGTATTAGAATTAATTATGATGGCATTTTATAACCTTGCAGTGATATCTCAGCACCACCGAGGTCGCATGCTTTTGAACACAATACATATGCCTATAATACTTATAATAATATGGTCCTACATTGAATCGAAGGTGACATAATAATAATAATAATAATAATAATAATAATAATAACAACAAATGTAGTTTATACGAAGAAACGTATGTAAATGGGTGTTACGAAATAATAATAATAATGATAAAGTAGGCCTACATACCTATTATTATTTATATTATGTATATTATTATTGTGTTCGCGTGGGCTGAAGTTTCAAACGGAAACCCGTTGCACACGATTTGTTTTAATAAACCAAAATCGAAATTGATGGTAAACAATGATTCATATTTTTATACCACATGTTCACATAATACATATACCTTTTAAATCATGATATATCTACTATAATAACATGAGCAATGTGCATATAATATCTCCGGCTGCAAGAATTAACCACCGGTATTATGTTAATTTTTCGTATTTCACAAACGGGTGCTTACCTATTGTTCGTTATATATATATACTTTCCACCCAAAGTGTCATCATTACTCGTGCGTACGTTTAAATAAATTATCTTTTTTTTTTTATTTAATATATGTTTGATCTACATACTAGTATAAAGTCAAAAATAAAAATAATAAAATGGTAAATTATTTTATTATTTACCTAATTTACGTGAAATTTGACGGAAAACATTTTTCACCATCCATACATTTTAATATATTTTTCTTATTAAATTATAAATAATTGGTAATTATCATATCATTATATAAACTACTAACTAAAATATTATTTAACAATAAAATAAATATTATCTATTATAACCTATGTCAATTTAAAGTAGTTGATGAAAAATAAGACTTAGATAAACTTATTTTGTAAAATATTTTTTTATTTTTGCATTACTGTCCACGCACATTATATTACAGAATAAGGTTATCAAAAATTAAAATTTATTGAAAAGAATGCTTTAGCTCGAATACAATTTGTATTCCATGTCTTTGTGTTTTATACTTTCAAAGTATATATTGTGTTAGAAGGAGTACATTTAAATTTCAGCAGTACGCCCATCAATTTAAAATGATATTTACATTGTTTATCATATTATGTTAAATCTTAGAAAAAATGTCTTTTAACTTATCTATAGCTGACTGTTATTACTGTCATAATAAGCATTTAATATTACTTCACCAGACGTTTGAGTAAATTTGATTTTAAATACTAAGCTTAAATGATAAACCATTAATTACAATTTTTAATTTCTTAACTTGACCACGAAGTTATCTCGTGTGCTTTTATGTTCACCATATAAATTATTTTGTTCACGAATTTAAATAGGTATCCAATCATATTTCAAAGTCGTTTATATAGGAAATATTTGAAATATTACCGTGACACAAATGGTTTTGATAAACTTATATAAACTTATATATAGACTATAATGAATACGTTAAAGTAAAATTGAAAAAAAAAATTGATAAAAAATAGAAAACGAAAACGAAAATGTTTGATTTGATTTGTTTTCAAAAGGCGTCGTCGAAGAAGAACACGTCGTTGTCGTCTTCGAGTTCACGGATGATGGAGTCATCGTCGTCCACATCGTCTACGTCATCCTCTTTGAAGCACGTCCTGCACCGACAGGTGTCTGAAATGACGACCACGTCATCTGAACTTCAAAACTCTCAGCTGCTTCAGCAGCGGATACTCATGGACAGCGGTGACGTTTCCGCGGTCAACGCCACGACCACCGATGATGCGGATTGCAGCCTCGTCGACGGAACAGACCCGCTGGTCACGTTTCCTGAGTCACCTCCTGTTTTGGTGTCCAACGTGTCGCCACTCATGCATGTGTCTACCACCCGCCCCAAACCGGTCCGTGTGGCCGTGGACGGACGACTGAAACACCCGGCTGCGACCACAGCGGCGACCACAGAGCGGCGTGTGTCCACGTCCAAATTGGTCCAAGAGGCATATGAGTCGTCATCGTCGTCGTCAAGCAGCAGCACCAGCAGCACGGTTTCCGATTCGCAGGACGTGCTGAACGGTGACGTCCACAAATTACATGCGGCCAATACGATCCGAGCAAAGCTCGCCGGAACTATCGGAAGTACCATTGCCGACCACGACACCGAGACCGCTCTGAACAAACTCCAGGTACGGACATGACGTGATTATATGGTCGGGAAGTTTAATATTATATTTTAACTGGCGGATTGTATCTGAAAGTGATGATATTTTGTATCTTAAGATTTAATAGTGCACTACTGCAGATGATGAAACTAGACATTCCTATCATATTAGCTCGGGCGCGCAACCCTCAAGTGGCTCAAGTGTCCCGATAGTTTAGGTATATTGTGATTTCTAATCTTTAGTCCTTGACCTGCAGGTGTGCGCGATCGTGCGTAGGGAGAACTTTACAATCGTTTTTATAAAATTGTCGTTGAAAGTGAGTCACTGGTACTCAATGGCTAAAACACGAATATTATATTTATAAATTCTTTATTTTAAATTATTTATTCGTAGGTTGTTACTCGTTATCGATGTTATCAATGGACAACGATCAACAATTGATATGTAAATATTCGAAATGATCTAACTAAAACACGGATAGAATTTTGTAAAACTAGGAATTTGGTTTTTATCCCTTCCATTTATTCTCACTGACAAGTTTTATTTAAGCAAGTTTAATGAGCAATTTAACACACGTGTTCAAGTAGTTTTGTTGGATCATATTTTATTTATAGTTTTTCACACAGCGTTTGATTTTATTTTATATTTTATAAATAATAGATATGCATCGGAGTAACTTTTTCTAGAGTTATTTGTATGATTTCAAGTCTTCGGCTATTTAATCCCAAATTTCCATCATAAACCATGCAACATTAATTCCGAGCAGACTAAAGGTAAAAATTGTGGTCCTTTGTATCAAACATTTCAAAATTTAGATAAATCTCTTTATATTTTATAATTATAGCCAATGATATAATCTTCTTAGAATGAATTAGATAAAATAATATTGTAATTATGCGTAATTGTACGACTTAGTGAAATATGGAATGATAGTACATAATTAAGACAGAAATGGATACAAATAATATTCATGTTGTTAAGGTTGATCAGTTATCTAGATGAACGAGATCGCGCTGCTAGTATACGAATTTATAGGCGTTTCGCAAAGGAAAATTTAATATTATTGCATTCATCATTTAATATAAAGTATTGAATATTATGTTCTATCTATACACTGTGTATAGGTTAATAAAAAATAATCTTTACCAACTCGTAAGATCGTATCGTTAAATCTTAAATCACATTTAAAATGTTTACTTTTATTTTGTATAATAATTGGCAGGGACATTTCATAACATAAAAACGTATGTTTAAAATACAAAAAAACCCTATAGTACGTTATTCACCCACTAATTCAACACAATAATACGATAGGTCACGTACAATTTAATACGTTACCTAAGAAACATTTTGATAAATTCCATCAGATCGCTTTTAAACGACTTAACCGGTAATAATAATTAAATATCGAACAAATTAACCAATCGTTCAATACAATATTTAAATTGCGGATGTCCTATTGCACGTGTCATTTCATTCATGTACGTAATTTTCGGCGCCACTAGCGTATATACATCAGGTGTTGTATAGCGCGGGGATGGGAGGGAGGATAACTCTGTCTTGGTTGATTGCACGTCGGTCGCGCGCGCGTAAGATAAATAAAACAAGAATTTTATTATTATTATTATTATTATTATTATTACGACACTTGAGTGATTTATCGCGCGTTTATTCGTATGCACATAATATTATAACCAATTTAATAATAATAATACATACACGGACCGGTCGTCGCGAAGACGATGCGTATGGGCGTGAGAGAGACAGAGCGAGCGAGAGATCGATGACGGGAAACTGGTTTGCTCGCGCGACTCACGGGGACTCGGTGTCGCTTAATTCTTTTTTACTCATGCGCACTCGCTTTTCGTGACGTTTCGTATTCCTTCGCGTGTCCACCTCTATAATAATGTAATGTCTCGATATTCAGCAGTCCGTTTACTACCGGTCGGTCGTGGTGGCTACTGCCGCCGCCGCAATAAAACCCAAAGGGAAAACAAAACGAAATATAAAACCCTCTTCTGCGAACTCGTTTCCGATCATTACACATATTATACGCGTATTATTGTTTATTGTTGCGCGAGTGTGGCGCGCCTTTAATTTTATGCGGTCGTATAAACGCGTACGGCTGACGACGACGCGACGACGGCAATAACGCAGGCGCCTTTCGTGCCGTGGTTTCCTCGACCTACGCGAAAAGCGCCGCCGTCGGGACGGGGTTTCGTTTTGTTTCTCGTTTTACAGGTCGCGCGTGACCTCCGGCCACCTGTTCAGAAAACAACACCCGGACACCGGCGTCGCAGCACTTTCGCACCCGAAACCCGTCCACTATACTATAATACACGGTCCGGTGTATTTTCCGATGTTTTCTGCTATACAGATAATATACATATGAACTGTGGACAGAGTTGCGAAAACTACACGGGTGGCGGTTAAGGCGACACGCGAATTGCGCAGAAACAAATTAGATTTCCCTTCATCGCTTATTCAAGACTTAGGACGCGATACCGATTCGAGTATTGGGCCGCAGTATTGTTAAATTGTACCGAATCATCAAGGTTTAGTTGTGAATGTGGCAGTCGTAATGCTCGTTTGTTAATAGACAACAATAATAAAATTAATAAAAAGAAATAGTCTTAAAATCAAAATCTGCGTCCACGATGGTAGTTTTATCAAAAACGATGACCTGCTAGAATTGTTGTCTGCTTCAACTACTATATGCAGCTTATTTTCTTTTAAAAATTTTAAATTCACTTAAATTTATCATCTCTGATCTCGTTGATTAATGCATAGTTTTTTCTTTACCATACCCGCTGTAGTAGGACCGATTGCAGAGTGGGTTTTATAGATAAAAAAAACCGTTTTGTTCTTTCATCGCAGCAATATCTGTGATAAGATGAACACGCAATATACACGACTGTATATAGACTCGCGTGATAAAAAGCTATATTATAATGAATAATGATATAATATAGCGTCGGTAAATACACGTGTGACATGAAATGGTATATATAGTCATGTTGAGTTTTGGTTTGTGTGCTGCAGAGATGACCTAAGGAAATAACCCAATACCTAATACGTGCTCGTATTCATTTTCGGATCACGTTTTTTAATTAAATATTTTACGCTTTCTGCCATATTATATATTTTAATGCATTATGAATACACACAGGTGTGGTCAAACCAACTAAAACAAACTATGACCATTACCTAAAACAAGCCGCTAGATAGATCTAAACGCGAGATGAAACACATTTGAAAGTCGCCTTTAAAAAGAGTCGTCCTTGGTCGATGTCAATATCATATTTGCATATTCGTATTAAAATAATTATTGAAACAAAAACGTGTATAATTTACGGCCGTTAAATTAAAAAAAAAAATTATATTCATGATGAAATATGTTATTTTTTATAAAACTATTGTGATTAATTATTTAAAATCATGGTGGACAATTTCTTAACCTGCCAAGAATTAAGTATTTTATTACTGTAATAATGATTAACAAATAACAGTATATTATTATTTTCATCTCCAGTGGTGGATTTGAGAGGAGGGGGCAGTTTACCCTTGGCCTTGTTTTTAATGTTAGATTCTAGTCTATGTACATTATTACATTATGGTATTAATAACAAATTAAAAAAAAAATAGGTAGGTATGTATCGAAAATTATACAATAATATAACTACAATTAATATTATGCGTTTTCCTAAAGCAAATAGTTATTTATTTTTTCTTAGTTATTTTGTATGTTATTATACTATATCAATATTAGGTATGATAAATAATAATATTAATGAATACTTCACATGAGTCGAATTTTCATCTACAAACATATCATAAATTAGAAATTACTATTTATATAAGTTCTTCCCAAAAAATAAACACGAAATTGTATATCATGTTTAAGATATTATAAAAATATATTATTACATTGCATGACAACAATATTAAGAATGAATTTACATTTATGTAAAATTGTAATTTGACATGAATATAATATTTACCTTTTATGCGATACAATGTTTATTCAACACTTTTAATATTTTCAATATTATATATTAGTTTTCTGATAAAAAGTAACGTGGATACTAAATGTAGTTGTATATATAATTTACTTTTAATTACTATTGTATAATATTGGCGTTATTATTTTTCCTATCAAAGGTATACATACCTACGTGACGTGCATTGTGGGTGTTTGATTTAAATCGTTTTTACATATATATATATATATTGCCTATATTATACCTACGTAGAAAAAAAACTTCAACCACGTCCACATGAAAAACCTTTAATCGCGAAAATGTGCACATATGGTTTATTATAATTACGAATTATTCGTAGATAAAAAGCACAAATCCGATTTATTATTTTGTTGAAGAAGTAGTATATATAAATATATAACATTAGACTATCGTAAATGGATTTGTTTACATTATAATAATATTATATATACCGCCGAGTGATTAAACGTTTGTTATCGATGGTTTTTAAGTGCTCAGTCGATAATTCATTTTAACAATTTAATAGGTAAATTTCTTTTTTTATGGGTTGTTGATATGTTATCGAATATTCGTAAAAGTGTTGGCTTTCATATTTTATTAATTTATATTAAGTAATATATAAACGACTATCATGGTGGAATGCGCCAGATTATGTATACTACGTCGTAATTATTATAAAAATCCATCATTAAATTATGTATAATATTATGTATTAGTAAAATTATTGCAATAGGTAGGTACATATCTTTGATATTGAATCGAATATAAATTGCAAGTGTAAAATATTTGCGCAAAAGAGTAATTTGACCGATCAATTAGTTTATGACACATTATATATATAAATTGTAGTTCCGACAAGAAATTATTTTAGGATAATCTATATATTATGTGACAAACCTTTTTATAACTGCTAATTTAACACTATATATCGATGAATCCAAGGTATTCAAAGTATGTAAGCATAAGTATGTAGTCAAATTGAGAATATTTTATGATTTAACGCGTCCACTAATCTGTTTAGTATAATAAACGTTGAGGTCAATAGCGAAAAGTAGAGAGATTTAGTTACTGAGTTTTCTATAATAGTATAGTTTGTGTCTTGCTTATATTTTAATACCATCACTGATGCAGGTGGTACAAGTTATTTTGTCATTATTTATAAATTGTATATGAAGAAACGTTTGTGGGGTTAAGCAGGGCTTAGTTCCCGGGCCTTACACTTTTTACTTAAGCCTGAGATCTCATGTTCAAAAAAAAAAAAAAAAATAAGAAAATGTATTTCAAATTTTTTTTTGCTTTTGAATCTAATTTATAAATCAATAAAAAAGTGGATAACTAAAGATACTTGTAAATATAAGTATAGCGTGTTAGAATTCTCATTTATTTTTGCACCGTATAGTTGCTATATATATGTCGTAGGCCATATGGAAAATTAGTTTTTTTGCAAAAAGACTAGGCTCTTTGCAATGAGGTAGTCCGTTTGCGAACTACTTATTATTTTTCCAAACAGCCTGCCGTTTTTCAGGCTCATTACAAACATACTAACAGCAGTTAGCCCTTTTAAGAACTACAATCATTTTATGGTAAAAACCATTTTAATTATTTTATTTTAAGGGTTATTTATAATAAACACAGTACAATATATGTAACATGTAACATTATTATTTATAATACCTTTATATAATATTTAATATTGTAATGTAATATTTTTTGTAATATTTCAATTTAATTTAATACTTTACAGTTTTTTTTTTTGTTAGTAATTTAAAATAATATTAATAATAATAATTATAATAATTCAACGGTCAACAACTGTACAAAATTAATAAGTAATAAGTAATAAATAATAATGTTACATGTTACATATACTGTACTGTGTTATTATCAATAACCTTTAAAATAAAATAATTAAAATGGTTTTTACCATAAAATGATTGTAGTTCTTAAAAGGCCTAACTGCTGTTAGTATGTTTGTAATGAGCCTGAAAAACGGCAGGCTGTTAGGAAAAATAATAAATAGTTCGCAAACGGGCTACCTCATTTCAAAGAGCCTAGTCTTTTTGCAAAAAAACTAATTTTCCATATGGCCTACGACATATATACTTGTAAGGAAGCATATTATAGACAGCTTAATTATATTTACATTTGTTGACAATAATTATATAGGCTCCTCCTTATATTATAATAAGGATAATAAGAAAGAGAATATAATAATAGAAAGAGAGAGCACAAGACGCCACCAGTACTTGTCAATGAACTAGTTGTGTGATTATACTATATAATCTATATATACATAAAATTATTTTGTTTTATTACCTAGGATTAATTGAAAAATAATATTGCCTAGTCGTAGTACTTGATATTTTCCCGATAGGATTAATGACATTATTTTTAACTACTAGATTTTTAGATGATGATAGCAGATAGTTTAACAACCGCGTGGTAATGTTTGCGTGTTGATTGAAAAAACATAGTTTCTTAAATATTTTGGTCCTATAAACATACAATTTGCCATACGTATATACTATAATATACGTCATACTATAATGCTATCGATCTAGTTATCGCGCGCTTCAAGTTGTTAACTATCGTGGCGCCGACCAGGATTTTTCTACAATGTGGTTGTTTTAATATGCTCTTGTCCACGTGAACTATTGATAAGATATTAAAATGCGTTCTGAATACGACGATGATATAATAATAGGTAATACTGATACGATATCTGTATCCGATTTATACCAATTTGCACCGAATTGTGTAACTTTTGTGATCGAATTTTAGTACACAATCATTTATTTTAATAATGGATTCGGATAAAACTATAATACCAAAATCCATTTTTGTTTTCAAGAATTAAAAACATAATATTATTATATTGAACGTTGCAATGTTTTAGAAAAACAATAATTATTTAATTATATACTGCGGAAGTGGTTATTATTGTTTTGCTACCACACGTGTACATTGTACACACGTTTACATGCATACGTTTTCAGATGATGTTACTGTGTACACATTTAGTGATAATTTGTCACTAAGACATAACAGTATAAATGTATGTATCGAACGAAGGAAGAGTTAAAAAAAAATAACTGTAGTCATTGTATATATACACATATTTTAATATCGTTCTAATTTGTCAAGACTCTATAACTACAATTTGACCGTGTTCATATTATTTGTATACAATAATGTATCTAGTTAGGGTCTAAGACGTTCGTAAGAAGTTCGTTTTATGGTCATCGTAGAACGATCTAACTCTTGCGATACACTTATATATTGCTTCTGCCAAACTGATGTAAAAAGCTATACCACATAAAGTGTCTGCGAATCGTGTGTTAAATTATCCATAATAAACAACCCTGCAGTTTCAATAAATTATTAAAATTTAAATAAAAGCGAAATAATAAAACATGGCCACTATGAGGGCATTCTGAATTCTGATCATTGTTATTTTGAAGTTCTAAATTTAAACTATGTATGTACTACAGTAGTTGCGTTGGTTTCAAAAATCAAACCCATGTCATTTGAGTACTTACTCAATTATTTCTAATTTTTCTCTGCGTAAATGATATTATAAATGTATTATTTGTTCGTATAATATATACGAATAATGATATTGTGATCATAAAACCGCATTCGGAGTAAACAGTAACAGTGGAATAATATTGCATGCGGCAAAACAATGATATTCTTTCAAAATAATATCACTCACGTGATAAAACATAATTACGAGCGCCTCGAAGCAAATTGCATTACCGTGTAAAATATTATTGAATTACTCGTATGTAATATTTATTGTGCAGCGTTCAATGCACAAACATTATTTTATTATGGCTCCGAATAATTTCGTCCGTGTTATACTGTTATTTACGCGAGACGGCGGTGAAGGCAAACTCGGCAAATTTCTTATTTAATTTTTTCTATCGATATTGAAACGCGTGTACGACTGATGTTCTAACGTGGTTCACATTATAATAACAATATTATGGTTGCAAATTGCAAATTGCAAAAAATAAAATCGAAAAAATAAAAAAAAAACCCATAATATTTCCCATAGTCATCAAAATACGCGCATTAATCGTTCGTCTCGAAAACCAATTAATGTTTTTTTTTTCAATTCTTGCATTGCAATTTTTCCTAGACCCACATACAGTACGTCTTGTTAACTATATGTAAATACAATGATATCTATACATCTCCAGTGCACTGCAGTCGTCATTTACTTTTTGTGTAGTAATAATCTCTTAACGTCCAGTCGCGCCAGGAAATCGTTAGTTCAACTGTTGCTAATTAAAATATAATCATCTAGGCATATTATAATAATATTATTGTACATAATTTCAACGGTAATCGATATGTGATTGATTTACAATGCTAGTATTAATATTTTATAACACTGCAGCTGACATGCGATTGCAAAACGTATTTGTTATTCAATTGAGGTACAGTACGCGGTGCAAATATAATATAATATTATATATAAGAAACAATTATTGTCGAGCGTGATTTATTATTAATATACCGAAACGACAAATTACGTTAAAAAATAAATTGTTATCCGTTAAGAATCTCTTGAACTTATCTTCCGGTCGTTTTACGATGGTTATTATAAAGATTCGCGTCTCGCGCAGACAGATGCTATTAAACACTGTTATATTTTATGATATCATTACAACAATATAGTACGTATATACGAAAACCAGTTGTATAGTGAGTGTGCTGTTCGGTGCGCACATAATTAGCAACGATTAGTTTCTTATTAATTATTATTACCAATTCTACGAAATCACCATACGACAGATTTGGTATAATCGATAATATTTTATTAGTCATGTCGTTCTAATTTTTCATATTTTATTATTATTGCATATTATTATAGTCTCTATTCGCTCGATGTATAGTGATGATCGTACAGTGTACAACAACGCACTGCGTAACGTAGTGTATCGCATATTACTCTTCATATTTTTGAAAATCGACGTTTTTTATATAATAATAATAATATACTTTTAAGTTTAACAATCCGGAAATATACAAATAAACATAGTATGCACTTAATTGTTCGGTTATTGTGATTAAAATGGCTCAAATATTTTCTTCGATGCATTCTAACGAGATATTGTTTAGACATTTTCAAAAAATCTCCTTTCGTTCGGAAAACTTCAATTGCCAAGTAAGTGATTTTTGGTTTTGATTTGTTTTTTTCGAAATCCTCTAGTAGATGACCACGAATAAATTGTACCTATCGTTTAGAATAATCGGTTTTATTGGTCTCCTGAGGGTATAATTATCTATATTTAATATGGGTTAATTTATTATATCATATTTGTACAGTTGATATTTACATTTTTTTAAATCAATTTTATGTTCTCCAACAACTATTATTAAAACAACTTTGATCCACTTAAAGTCGTTTCTCTTTTTTATCCACACACACACACATTTCTTTTTTTACTTTATTACTCGCGCACTTTAATTTGGTAATTGAACACTATAAAACACTATATTCTTGTCGAGACCGGATCGTTTTTCAATACTGAGAGTACGTAACAAATGTATTACTCGGTCGATACTTCAGCAGAGTATTCTATATAATAATATATAGACTATTAGATTATTATCATTATCGTCGATATTTTTTTTCCGGACTCGGCGGTAGCGCCCAAGTCGGGCAACCAAACGTACGACGTCGCCACTGTTTTTATTGCCGTCCCCGACCCCGGCGTATCGTTACAACCACAGCGGGTCACGCACACGCCTTTTGGCCCCGTCGTTATAGTCACGTAAAACTTAAAAACAAAAATAAAAGTAATAATACTGAAAACTCTGTCGGAAAACTCCGTTTATTCGCTCGTAGTTTTCTCAGGTCCGTAGTACCTAGCTGTTGCAGGTGGGTATAATATGCACCAGTGCACTATATGCAATTCGTATGTATTTGGCTAATGGTTATTTTTCGCGTACTGATACACGTCAAAACTGTGTCGTTTTAATAATATTATTGACGTCATCAAAAATCGTCTTGACGGCGGAGTAAATACGTCTGCTTCGGTGTGGCAATATTATGCGCGGCGTTTGGCGGCTAATGAGCGGTAGCGGCGGTGCGTTCAAAGCGGCCGAGAAAATGAGTACATTCAAAGGGACCAAGGTAAATAATGACGAAAAAATCGTAATGGAAACAAAATATTATAATAAGAGAATAACCGTAAGGTGATTCAACAATATTTGATACCTAATTATGTAATAGAAAATACGTAATATTATACGTAGTATTAGGTGTACCTATTATTTATAAATATGTTATTATATTAATACTGTCATGTGGTAAACGGCATATGCAACGGCGGCGCTAAAAATACAAAGAATTTGATTTTAGTGGCGGCGGCAAGTTGAGTTTTTTTCTATACATTCTTGTACAGTGAAGATAAATCAAACGAGTGTACCGTCTTGGCAAGTCAGCCAAATTTATTTTGGTGTAGTACCGCCGACACAATATATACACATACATTCGCAAAGATCTTATATTTTTTCTTCTTGTATCCTTTTATTTTTTCCTTCGTCTTAAGCCAAAATAACCGATAAACGAGACCGAAACCCAATTCACGGCCAATCCGTTCTACGCTAAAAGGGGGAAGTAAATATTCTTCAACTTTTTGGCCGTATGTGCGTATTGACGCCGCCACTACACGTCCTTGAACCGTTTGCCACAAACGCCGCCTGCGTGTGAAACGAAAACAATAATAATGTTATTATTATTATTATTATTATATACCTATTTAAAATCGTCATATCGATCCAGGTCGTTATGTTTTCCTATTGTATGTATGGCACGCAGATAAAAACAGTAAACATTAAGGTATATTATCTATAAAATAGTCCAAACAATCGCGACTGTTGAGTAATTTGCATTTCAAACGATTCCGAATACTATAAGAAAATGTTGTGATTGCAACTTGGCAATCTATAAGCGATCGGCCGATAACATATAGGCAGTGTTGTGCACAGATAACTTTAAAATTATCTAGATAAGATAACAGATAATTCATTAAAAAATTATCTAGATAAGATAATAGATAAAACTTAAAATATTTATCTAGATAATAGATAAAAGATAACTATTTTTATCTAGATAAAAAACAGATAATTTTAAAAAGTTTCACAATTAAGCTTGTATTAATTGTAGAACCAATATTTCGCGCGGCTACACGGAAAACGCGCGTTAAATACTATGAAACTCATACAGTCAAACTGAAGGTATTTACAAATAGAACTTGTAAGTTAAATCCAATAAAAAAAGCAATAACAAACTTAAATAATATAATTCTCACAAAAAAAAAAATAAAATAAAATTATCTAGATAATTTATCCCAGATAACCATTTTATTTAAATAGATGAGATAAAAAGATAATTAAAATTATTTTTATCTAGATAAGATAAAAAGATAAATAGTTTTATCTAGATAATTTATCTAGATAAAATTATCTAGATAATGCACAACACTGCATATAGGTACGTTTAATTTTTTAGTTAGAATTTCAATGTTACGCGAATAGGAACAATTTTATTGGATTCGTTGCATACAATATTAATATTATTTCGAACTACAAAGTTTTCCATAGCAGTCGTGAAATTTTTTTGTAATGAAACGATCAGCTTTGAGCATGATAATTTCTTCAAAGGTAAATATTTCTAATATAATAATTATTACCTCACCTTTCATTCGAGTTTGATATATCGTAGACACTCGGTCTACAGAGTGGTCGTTATTGCAATTTTAATGTATATTGCACTCTGTTAAACCACGAACAAATTAGTTACTGTAAATATTCAAAGACATCTAAATGGTATGTAATTTTCTATTCATTATCGATTAGTTGGTTCTGCATACGTAGGATGGAAAGTAAATAAAAAATATAAATTCCGGAACGTAATTTCACGTCAAGCCGTCGTTCATTCAATTATCCGTTTCATGTGACCGGATTTTTGTTAAATTAAACAATATTATATAGGTTCATTGATTTGAATTTAATACTGCGGACGAAGATATTATCATGTTAGAAATTAGAAAAAAATGTTTTTCTTAAAATATATCCAATACGACGAATCCGTCAGATAATATTAGAATAATATAACTTTCACATTATACATACAGTGTGATCTTATCGTTTACATATTAATCATTATCATAATTATTATATTTGCGAAAATTTAAAAGTTAAAGACATTATTAATGTCAACCAAAGAATTGTGTACGTGTTAAAAAAATCAATCAACTGTGTGTGTGTGTCTTTAATTCTAAAGTCTAAACACGCTGATTATTTATTCGAATAGTGTCGGGGAGAAAATGGTTGGATGTAATCCAAAACATCCAAACTCCAATATTCTAATTTATTCGGGAGATTGTGATGGGATGATTAGTTATAAAATGCCAATAAGGAAAATGTATATTTAAATCGGTTTTTAATTATAATCAAAAAGTTTTTCACAGACGTGATGGAAGGCAAGCCGAAAGATAGACAATTTGCGATTGCAAACTGCAAGTATACGAGTATAATGTGACTTACCTTAGTCGAAAACAATTTATAGAAATGTTCTTAGGAAAAACAAAATTTAAAAATATACACATTAAAAAGCACTATTAATAATATTTTAATATATTGTACGTATATGTACGGCGGACGACCAAAAGAAACTGTTGATCACGTGGATCAAACGTTTGTGGGGGCATATCGTCTACTCGTAACATAATACGTTTATTTTGCACACGGCAATATATCGTTTTTTTTATTATAACTATTACACCCGAATAGGTATTGGGACGGTCATTGTTGGAGCGGTTGTTGGGCAATATAAATACAAAAAAAAAAAAAATACAATGTCTCCTGAGTTTTTTCGCACTTTTCCTCGTCTCCATATTATTCTGTGGGAGTTTACGTGTATAATAATATGTGATGATAATATGCCCACACTCAAACATGAACGCTTACACACACGCGCGTACGACTCAGTCGAAAATTCGCGATTGTCTAAGTTTAGTTTTACAATAAACACCGCCGCCACCACACAGCTGCAGTACGGTATTTCAGCAGTGTTTTTTTTCATGTAACATAGACGTAAAATAGTATACGATCTTCGGCACAGTCATCGCTCTGCACCGTCGCGTTTGGATCAGTATCACTGATTTTTTTTTTAAAAATTTTTCACAGGAAAAAAGGTTATTGAAAACTGGAGAACTATCTCAACAGGAAAACCAAAACATCAGTGCTGCCACGATGAAAGTGCAGACCGATTCGTTTAGTTCGGAAAAGGTATGCAACGATTGTTCTGTTCATAATATTGTATAAATGTATACATCAATACAACAGTCGTGACGAATTTATTCGCGTCATCTAAAAAAAAGATTGTCGATGTTAATCTGCTTTTATTATTATTATTACTATTAAATACGGGGCTTTTAAAGTTATAGTTGATACAATTTTTGATATAAGCAACAATAGTAAAATCATTTTTATTTTTTACTAAACGTGATAAATTCAAAATTATAAAAATAAAAAATCAGAATTGATCATTATTTAAATTAAAATCTGCGTAAAATCATCGAATGCGGGACCACGTGTTCATAGATATGTAAAAAGCTAGTGTATACTACTTATTATACGAGTTAATTGTGTATCTGCTACTTTGTTTAATATTAACGGTATGTCGGTCTAATATTCCGAAGTAACATGTCGATTGGCAGATTTATCTCTCCCCCACCCGTCTTTCACACATGATTTTCGAGCCGAAATAAGATGATTCATATTATTCTTATCCATATCGTTTTTTATTTAGACGCATCCGATATCTAGTTAATTGTAATGTATAATGATACAGTGTCTCCGACCACTAACGTGACAGCGCCATCTAGGACAAGTAGTTACATATTATATAAATGCGTGCTTTGTGAAATTCGAACGGAGTAAATACCTGTATTCGGTTAAAACAGTCGAACGGATACTACTGAAATCAATGGCCCGTGAGTTGTTGTCTCATAGGTACAATTATATCGTTAAAAGTATATTTTTTTTACTAATTAAAAAATGAAAAAAATTATCGAAATAGTTTGAAAAATAAAATAAATTGACTCTGAACGCACATATAAGTTTTACACCCTTTTTTTAAACCTTGGAGATATCTAACGATACTTATAAGACTAGTTAAGAGAATTCGAATAATCGACAAAAATATTAAAAATATTGAGTACAAATAAGTGCTTCACTTTGGATATTGATATCACTATATTAGACTGATTTAATATTTAAATACCTAAATAACTAATAAGTATATTTGAAATTAAGTTTAATGTTGATCAATTACGGAAATACGAAATTGTGCATAATTTTTCAAGCTTTGTTAACTATAGTTGAAACTACATACGCATTTTTTATAAGAAAATTTGCTATGAAAGAAACGACAACTTTTTATTTTTTTTTAGATCTATTATGGTTTCAAAATTTGCCTTTAAGCCTAATTAAATAATGCTAAATATTTATAGAACCAGCTAAAAAAAAAATTAAAAATTATTATTTTGAAATTTTGGTATTATAGTTACCACATTGTGTTTTTTGTAATAGTATACAATTAAGTTGACGGGATCGCCTCAAAACTGAACGGTTTTTTCATTTAATTCGAGTTAAATTTTTCATGTTCAAATATTTTAAAAATGTCTATTAAAAAAAAGATATTATTACTACTAAAATTCAACGCACAGGTGTGGTCGCAACAAAAATTCACATATTACTGTGCATAAATTATGCAGATATGATATTGTTCACAACTATAGGTATGTATATTTGCCATATTGAACGAAAAATTACGAAACATGATAATAAACGGATTTCAAGTGTAATCTATCGCATAGCTATCGCATAGCTAACCAATCTGAGAATTTATTTTCGAATTAGAAATTTAATTGTATCGTGGTTTAACGTTTAAATGGAATTAAAACAATATTATCCACAATAATATTTCACTATATTTTCATTGCAAGGTGAAAACTCTGTTGTATATTTCAAATGTCATATATTTATCAAGATAGGGATGACATAATATAATGGTTATGTTATTTAAAACTAATCATAAATATGAGAAATATTATCAGATAATAAAACAAATTAAAGAAGTAATTTAACATTTTTTTTAATTTCAATCAAAATGGATATAAATTATTTTTACAAATGCTATTTTTGATCTGCTTAAATATCTCTCGTAAGCTTATAATTTGTGACGGAGATAGGGATTTATGATTATAGTTATTAAAAAGATATACATTTAAAAAAATTACAGGTAATAATAAATTATTGGTCCCCGAATTTATAAATTAATTTCATATTATACAATTCTTATACCATTTTCGTAAAGAGTTATATTTCGATCGTACATTAGGTCATAATATTATAATAGTTTCACTAATCGTAAATTATAATTTCTAGAAAGCTTCAAGCGCACAACAACAAAGACAAACAATAACGTCCTCAGGAATGTTCAACCAAGAAAAACATATAGCTCAGTCATCACAATCGAACTTTACGTTCACTAAAAAAGGCATTTGTACGAGTTCAAAAGCCGTGTCATCTGCTACTTCACAAGTAATAATTAATTTTTTTTTTTAATTGATCAGTTCTGTAATTTATTCGTACAAATATGGTTTCATTATAATATAAAATATATTATTAAATTTTGATTACTAATAACGTGTACCTACAATCTACATAGGTATTACAAACATTATAGCTATCTGAATTTATTTTTATTTTAAGAGTTAAGTAATTGAAATTTTAATTTACATACTTTGCGTTTGGTAAATTTTTGTCTTTTATTGGAAAGATAATAATAAAAATTACAATACAAATCATGGGTTCATAAAATATATGTTTAAATTATATATTATAAGTAGGTTATGTGTTGCCACACATTTTATTTAAATTGCAATAACATATTTTGTAGAATGTTAGTAATTAGATTCTAATTAAATTTATAGTCTTCTCACAATGGATCCTCTTCTGGTGGCAGTGGTTCATCACCTCCATCGACACACGTGATTAGAAGTGTCGACGATCTGTTAAACACTAACTTTGATGATCTAGACCAGATGCGAGAAATAGCCAACACTCAAGATGTGGAAAATGCCATAAAAAAGTATTCGCTGTACCTGGAAAACGCTGTAAAGGGACTGATGAGTGGAAAATATGCAGATACCAAAGGCCCGATAATGCTCAACAAAATGTTCGATATGATTTGCAAGGCGTGGGCTGTGCCGACTTACGAGCTTGGATACGCGTTATGTAACACATTCCGGGATTGTGGTGGTATGGATTTGTTGATCAACAATTGTGTGTCTAAAGACCAAAAACTCCAGTTCTCCAGTGCCAGATTACTGGAACAATGTTTGACTACTGAAAATCGCTCATACGTAGTAGAAAACGGGCTGGAAAAGGTCGTACATGTAGTGTGTGCATACAAGAGTCAAGTAAGCTCGGCCGATCAATCTAAAGTCAGTACTGGTGAGTAATTTTTTTTCGTATATCCGAAAACAAAAACCAATATTTTTCGTTTCAAATTTGTAACCGACTGTGCATATATGCCATGACAGGTGGTGTCGAACATTTGTAAAAAAATATGGTTTTAACGTTCCAAATGAAATATTAACACTTTAATGTAGTTTAAATTAAAAATAATAAAATACGAAAATATCGTTATCAATCAAATAGAAATTAAAATTAATTTAGTATACACAAAAGTTAATTATTACGATGCGAAGATATAATATAATACTATATGAAAGTGATGATATACCTTTATATATTAATTTTTTTATCTCATTCATTATATTTCGTTTCGAACGCATTTGGACAATATAAATATTATTGTACTTAAGTTGCTGCTAAATATCATGGTATAATTATTAAAGAAGTATGAATATGTTTTAGGAATTCTTGAGCACCTATTTAAACACAGTGAAATGACATGCAGCGATGTTATCAAACTTGGTGGTTTGGATGTATTGCTGTACGAGTGTCGCAGACGAGACATCGCTACCCTAAGACACTGTGCCGGTGCTCTAGCCAACCTTTCGTTATATGGAGGTGCTGAGAATCAAGAGTTGATGATTAAGCGTAACGTGCCTACATGGTTGTTCACGTTGGCGTTCAATACGGATGACAACATCAAATATTACGCGTTTTTGGCTATAGCTGTTTTGGTAGCCAACAAAGAAATTGAAGCGGCCGTACTCAAGTCTGAAACTCTGGACCTAATCGACCCGTTCGTCACCACCCACACACCGTCAGAATTCGCCAAGTCGAATCTAGCCCACGCCCATGGCCAGAGTCACCATTGGCTAGAGAGGTTGGTCCCTGTTTTGAGCTCAATCCGGGAGGAAGCATGCAACTTGGCCGCTTTCCACTTTTGCATGGAGGCTGGCATCAAAAAGCAACAGGGCAAGACCAGTATATTTAACGTGATTAATGCTGTTGAACCACTGAAGAAAGTGGCCAGTTGCCCTAACGCCATAGCATCTAAATTTGCTGCCCAAGCATTACGACTGATCGGTGAAGAAGTACCGCATAAGCTCAGTCAAAAAGTACCATTGTGGTCACCTGAAGACGTTCAAGAATGGGTCAGACAGATCGGATTCAGCGAGTGCTCTAAAAACTTCGTGAACAGCCGAGTAGATGGTGACCTGCTGTTGCAGTTGACCGAACAAAATTTGAGGGACGACATCGGAATACATAACGGAATCATGCGAAGAAGGTTAGTATATAAGTTAGTATTTAGAGTTAGTTCACCATATAGTTAGTATTTGGAAGTTTCACGAAATATACAATTTTTATAAAATTATTTTGTATGCGTACCTATTGTATAAAATATTATATATTTTAAATATATAATATAAATCATAAAATGTCACGTGTATTATCAACACATTGTCGATAATGTACAACACGTACATACAGCTAAATATTATCTTTTAACATACCTAAATCAAGTATACTTAGTGCAAATGATAACACACTAGTAATAATAAATTATGATATTTAAATTGATAGGTAATAAAATATTCAAACATGACTAAATGTATCTACTTACAGTTTGCCTATTAACAATAGTTTTTCAGCTTTTTCTATTGTCATAATGACAGAGTTTTGTAAATTTGTTACACAAATTCTTAAATTTAAAATATTATATTTTATAATATATCAAAAGTAATAAAATATATTATAAGAGCATGATTCACATTTCAATATTTAGTAATCATTTGTTTTAACAATGTATTTTAATAATTGTTTTATAATTTATACATTAACTTAATATTATAATATTACGACCAATTAAATAACAAAATTATAGACTTCTACCATGTTTTCTCTCTTACATGGTTGTTGGAATAGTTATTAATTATAATGGTTAATGTATTTGTTATAGATATATACAGGATGATTTTTTTATCAAGCAACATTCATTATTTCCAAAAGTATTCATGTTTTTGAAAATATTTTTTTACATAGTTTCAAATTGACAATTGTTAAAAAAACAACGTTTTTATAAAAAAATTATATTTTTAAATATTTTTTATCCTTATAATTTTTTAAGTTTTTTACTTTTTTGAATGATAACATAGATTTTTAATTTCATATTCCAAAGCAGAATAATTATTTGATTAAAATTGAATTTAGGGCGAATAGTTTATGAGTTATACTTATTTAAAGTTTAGACAAGCGGAGTAGTGGACAAACATTTTGCGGGGTAACCCCGTACCACTACACTCCGCGCAACTAAACTTTAAATACGTATAACTCATAAACTACTCACCCTAAATTCGATTTTTATGTATCGAAATACTCAGAACATTATTCTGCTTTCGAATATGAAATTAAAAATCTATGTTGTCATTCAAAAAAGTAAAAAACTTAAAAAATTATAAGGATAAAAAATATTTAAAAATATAATTTTTTTTATAAAAACGTTGTTTTATTAACAATTTGAAACTATGTAAAAAAATATTTTCAAAAACATGAATACTTTTGGAAATAATGAATGTTGCTTGATAAAAAAATCATCCTGTATACATTATTATTTATTTAAAAATAAGCATTAATTACTTGATTCTAGATACATTAAATCATTATAAAATTTAATTTTTTTAGATTGTTTTATTTATTTATCGTTAACAGGTTTATGAGAGAAATACACAATTTGAAACGATTGGCGGATTACAGTAGTAGAGACACAACAAATCTGAACTCGTTCCTCCAGTCCATAGGTCCAGAGTTCTCTGTGTACACTTATTCTATGTTAAATGCTGGCGTTGATAGAGATTCCATAAGGTAAATTAGTCTCAAATTTTTAATATAATTATTATTATTTTTTTTTTTATGTAAAGTCAATATAAAGTATGTTTAAATCTATAAAAAATTATTTGACATGAAAGTAATATGAAAAATATATTACTCTAGAAAGTATTGGAAATTTGTTTGTAATTATATTGCTTCGTTATTTAAATTATTTATTCATGTTTTAGATTCTTATCAGAAGATCAGCTCATACAAGAGTGTGGAATATCAAATAGCATTCACCGGTATAGAATACTAGACTCGATAAGAGGTAAGTATTGCGATAGTAATACATTTAAAAATTAACATGATTACAAATATTGTTGCTTTTTATCGTTAATAGACATGGAGACGTTAATAGATACATCTTCTTACGAAGAAAACATGAATAAGAACTTAGACGTATTTATCAGTTACAGAAGATCGACTGGATCTCAATTAGCTAGGTAAGGCGATTGCTTTCTTTAAGTTGATATAACTATAAATGTAAAATATATCCAGGCAATATTATTTAAAAGTATTATGTAATATAATTTTCTGAAATTTCAAAATGAAAAATTGATAATAATTGATTTTATTTTTCAGTTTACTCAAAGTACATTTACAACTTCGAGGATACTCAGTATTCATCGACGTGGAACGTCTGGAAGCCGGCAAGTTCGACAACAATCTATTGCAGAGTATTAAGCAGGCGAAAAACTTCATATTAGTACTGACACCGAAATCTTTAGATAGATGTATAGGCGATAACGAATGCAAAGACTGGGTACACAAGGTATAACGCCAACAAATAGCTTTAATATACATACATATAATATATTTAGGGCACTCGAAAAATAAATTAATAAATTGGTTATTTTGAGTTTTATTTCCATAACTTTTTTATTTTCTACTATTATTACGAAATCCGATGCTACCCCCGCTAATATTCTCAAAATAGCATAATCGGTTAGTACCTATGTTCAATAGCCACTAATTTTACAGGAAATTGTGGCTGCTATACAGGACCAGTGCAACATCATTCCGATCATGGACAACTTCGCTTGGCCTGAACCAGAAACCTTGCCGGAGGACATGCAAAACGTGTGGAAGTTCAACGGCGTGCGATGGATACACGACTACCAGGATGCGTGCGTTGAGAAGGTGGAACGGTTCATGCGTGGTGAGCTGAATGGGATCCGGGATGGTGCCAGTTCGGGACTGTCGTTGAATCGATCCGGCGGCGTCGGCGGTGGCATCGGCACATCCACCATCAAGAGTGACCCGTCGGCGCCAAATACGCCGCTGACCATGGGCAGATCACCGCCAACCTACCAGCGGACTCAGTCTAATGACAGTGAACGCGACTTGACCGGTAGCAAAGATTGACTAGCGGGGAACACTTCCAGGTATGGGACAGTGGCCAACGTTTTGCTTTCCCGCCCGAACCGGTTACTACGTTTTGTGTCCGTCTGCTTGTTGTCGTCCATCCTACAGCAGCCTCCGGTGACTTCACGGTTAGGTGGGTAAAAACGAACTGGGTACTTGAAACGAGATAAATGACTCCACGAGTACTTTTAAATATTTAGTTCAGGTTTCGTTATTTTTGAGATAGCGTTTTTAAGACTTAAAAAATACAAGTCATTTTATACTCAATTTAAAATAATACTATGTATATAGGCATGTACCATTTTTTTTAATGTAAACTTGATTATACGTATATGCATATTGTATTCATTTCATAAATCTTCAAATATTTCCATTTGAACAGTATCAATTGTCAAATTTTATCATTTCATGACAAAAAGGAATCAAAGAAAAAATATTTTATTTCTTTTATAAAATTAAACAAAGCCAAATATAACCCGTGAGAAAAAATCCCGTTCTCCTAAAATATTGGTTTCAGTTGTAGACTAAAAAAAATTCTTTAGCTTCCTTATTTATTTTAATTTTATTAAACAAATTATTTTTTTAAATCGCATGTAAATAAATTGATTATCTGGATTGTACGTTAAAAACATACATATAATAAGTAGTTATAACATATTATATAGCTCTTACGCTTTTTAATATGATCTATCAGTGCATACACCGCAGAGTAAATGTTGTGTGGTTTGAAAAGTTTAAATTTAATAACCATTTGTTGCGATCGTCTCGCCACACAAGGCTGATATGATTCTAATTAACATATTTATACCCAGATACCGGAAGTGTTCGAGATTACCTGCTTGGAGGCCACCAATGAGTCCGAATGGTCGCGGAAAGTGTCGAAAACGAGCTAAAAGCGTGGAAGGTCTACTAGAGACCACCGTCGAATTGGATTCACAAGTACAGGTACAGGCTCAAATGAAAAAGGCAAAGAGCCTGGAAGAGTACTTGGACACGTGCGAAGAAGACGTCGAAGACAGCAGTAGCGTCTCGGCGTCGGTCAGCGATAGCGTAAAGAAGAAAAATTTTGTCGATAAGTGTATAAACAAAATGAAATCTTTTATAACGACCACCAAAAAGACTTCAACGGACTCGAAATAATGAATAGATTTATTGTATTATAATATTTTAGTGTATTATAGTGTATAAATTTTTTTTATGTACCTATATTATATCATTTTCGTTTTTAAATTTTTTTAACTTTTATGTTGACTCAATATTTATATATTTTTGTAAACCAATACGTACCTATATTAATATTATGTTTTAATTTGCTAGTCGTTATTGTCATTACTATTATTACTATTTTCTTTTTCTTTTTTTTTAATTGTGTTTTTATACGAGTTTATACTATTTGTAAGCGTGTTTAAAAAATACTGCGCTTAACATCATATATCTATTATAGTATAATATAATCATATTATACAATTTGTGCAATACCTATTATTATTATGATTTTTGTGGATACTTATTGTGTTGACGTATGTTACAATTATAGATTTAAACAACAACTTGATGATATAGATGTATTTATATTACATATGTAATATTGATTGAAGTTAGCCGTCATATTACACAAATCGGGCAATGTTTACATTTTGTATATATATCTATGTAAAAATCCAATATCCATGTATACACATAATATGAGTAAAATTTGCCTAGAGTATAATCACGGATAAAAAGAACTTTTTTTTATCCGTGAGTATAATTAAGATTTATGGACAAAAATTAGTTTACTTCAATGATAAGAACAAGATAAAGATTACTTAGTTGTTATACATATCTATGGTATAATATATTAATATTGCGTATTGATTAATTACATGTGACTTAAATGTTTTAAAATTTAAAAGACATTAAAACCACATTATAATAATTTTATTTAACTATTGCATTTTAGAATTTTGCTGTCTTATAATTTTATAACTAGTTAATAGTAATACATAATAATATAAATAATATAATATATGATTGAAGTACAGATGATAAATTATTATAACTACCAAATAAAATTTTCATTGTTATACTTAACCATATAACTGGTAAGTAACTCTACTAAATATTATAATTCAGGTGTAATTCATGGTTGAGTTGATCACTGTAATGGATTTGCTACATTTAAATTCAATGTTCAATTATTGGGATACGAAAAACTCAGAACTGTTAGTCTTTGTTTTTAAGGATATCTACTATAGACCATTTTTTCTGTATGGTATGTTAAACTAATTTATTGGTTTTACCTTTTAAAATTGAAAATTTTATGAATTTTAAATATAAATTAAATCTATTTTAGTAAAAATTAGTGTTGTAAAAATAATTTTGTTTTCTGGAATCTACTGATTATTTTAATAAGTATTGAGAATTTTCTATTTTTACCTCTTCAAATACCAATTAGAATCAATGAAAAAAAAAATAAATATAAAATAAATAACTTAAAACCCTCTAAAATTCTAAAATACACATTTAATTTTAATAGGAATTTAAATGTCAACATTCTAAAAATAAATAAACTAAAATATATTTATCTCCATTGGTTAGGAATCTTTAACTTTTAAAGCATCGGTTTTGATTAAAAGTATTTTGGTAGAATTTAATTGGTTGATACCTGAAATGTGAGTATTGAGTAACTCGTCAGATTTAAGATAGGTAGATGAATATTTTTTTACAATTAATTACAAAAATGTAATTTTATTTGAAAAAGTTAAACAAGTAAAATTAATATTCTCAAACTTCAACTTGTTATGGTTATATTTGTATAACCTACAAAAGTGTAACTTTATTACCTATATACGTTACGGCATACAGTACATAATATTTTATACTTAAAATAGCCTTAGACTAAGGGATCTCTTACCGATATTATTCAATCTTACATTAGAAGAAACCATAAGGAGTTTATCTAGAGGACAAATGATGGAAGTAGATGAGGGGTATATCTGCATATAGCTTTTGCATATGACTGGGTTCTCATTGGAAATCCTAAATAAGATATAATTTGGACACTAGTTTGTCTAATAAGTGTGAGTAAATGAATGGGATTCTCAGTTAAACTAAATACATAACAAGGATGACGAAAAGCGAAGAAGACATAAAAGACTGAGAAGTAGACTGGTTTTCATTTTAACAAGTTAGCAGTAACTGTTTTAAGTAGATATGCGTTAATGTAAATAATATAATTTGTTATCAAGAATGAATAAAACTACACCTAAATTTTGTTAACAAAGCGTATTTTACTATAGATGCATTGTTTAAGTCCAGATTAATGTTCAGAACAACCAAAGAGAAAATGTTTACATTTGTGTATATGCAACTAATTTGGGACCAATTTATCGTTACTTATAGCTACAACGTATGGGTCAAAAAAAAAGGGACTACTATAAAATGCTAGTCTTTAAAAGAAAAATGTTAAGGAAAATATATGGCCTGGTATTCGACGATAGAGAGGTAAACTTACGAAAGAGATAAAAGAGGAACTAATGGATTTTTAGTATATCAAAGTGGATATAATAAGTATAATATATAATAAAATAAGTTTAAAACTTGCTTAGGCAAGTCATACGGGGAGAGTAGATGATTTTATTTTTGTAAATAATAATGGTAAATCAAATAAATTGGAAAATACCACGAGGACGTTTAAGACAATGGTTGCTTGATGTGTTCAGGGAAGACCTGGAAGAATTGAAACTTGGATCTATTAATAATTGATTAAAAAATAATTTACTAAAACTTAATATTAAAGAATTAAATAAATTTATTTAATAAGAGTTTAATGTGTAATTTATTATCATTAGTACCTAATACATTACTCAAATGATTAGAGGTTTTTAGTTTCCTTTAAATGTAATAAGCTTAAATGTATTAATTCTATTAAATACCGTGGTATAATGTTTTATAGAAATTAGAGTTGAACTTTTTAAATCATGAAGTATACTATAGTATGTATCTATTGTACGAAAATTGTATTATGCATATTTTAAATTGTTAAAAGATATCAACCTTAAATTTAACTTTTTAAATATCTTGTAAATCTGAATAATATACTAGTTCCCCATTAAGGATTTGGTAGATAAATAGTTAAAAATGTCGGTTTTTGTTTATGTATAATGCATATGCTTAATTATTAAACATTATATACAAATAGGTATCAATTTAAATCATAATACATTTATAATAATATTATACAATTATATTCATTGTATTAATTAGAAAATCGTAAGCTATGTTTTGGGATTGAAGCATAAATTATACCTAGTTTCTGTTTTGAATGTATTTTTCTTATATAAACTCAATAAATAAATTATTAATATCAATTAAAAAACGGACAGTCGTAGAAACTTGAAATATTTTGAATATTTTTGAGTTTATTTAAGACATTTAAAATTATTTTTAATTTTTTTTTTTTTAACTTTCTATTAATACTAATAAACAGATTATCCCTGGATAAAAATTCTTGAATATTTATTACGAAGATCCTACTAAGTTGTTCATATAGATATAACATTAAAAAATATCGAAAATGCATACTGATATTGAACACGCCTTAATATATTCTTTGATCTTCACCGTATACTAATACAGTATCACCTCGATTTTACTATTTCTATCATTGTGAAAGAACAAATTGCATCTATAATGAAATTCTAAGTTGACATAAAAACTACGTAAAATAAATTAATTCAATTTTTTAATGGATAAGGTAAAACTAAAAATGTTAATAATTGTTATGATCTCTCTAATAAAATTTAAAAAATATAAGATGATAATGCTCAACTTAATTATAACATTTTTCAACTTGAAAACGAAAATCTTATGCAAAATGTTTCTTAAATTTCTAAAACAACACACTAGGATATAATTAATGAAATAGCAAATAGATATTCTAGAACGAATAATATTATTTTATGCAATCTACCTGAACCAACACACACCTCTGATATTAAACCTGATAGCGATCGATTGAAATTAATTCTTAACAAAATATAAGTATTGAACCTATTAGATTTTTTCTTAATCTTTTTTATTCGAATTAATTTATAATAATGCAAAAAATGTATTTTAAATTTTAAGAGCACAATCTAAAATCAGATCATCAGATCATCAGATGAATTTAAAGAAATACGATTCTCCTCAGTTTGCATTATCAAACAAAGCGAACAAATGTTATTACTGCAACAATAACTCAAAACTCGTTGAAACAATGGTAAAAATAATATTGTAGTTAAATATAATAGTAATAGTCAGATATTATA
This sequence comes from Schizaphis graminum, assembly GCA_020882235.1. NCBI lineage: Eukaryota > Metazoa > Arthropoda > Insecta > Hemiptera > Aphididae > Schizaphis > Schizaphis graminum. The sequence goes on along the minus strand of JAJFBB010000017.1, from coordinate 104,208 downwards.
GAATTAAAAAAACTAAATTATCTATTTTCTTAATCAATATTGAATATATTACCAAAATTGTTGTGGTAAAAATAAAAAATTTATTAAATTAAATTCATGTATCCCATCGTCATACTTTGACTTTTCGCTTTACCGAAAGCTTTTAGTAATGTAAATTTTTCAAAATTATTCTTTAAAAATAGTACTCATTGCTATAAATGATACAATTTTATCAATAATTTTAAAAATTACTAAAACCTAGAAATTCTGTTTATTTTGATTAAAATTAGTCAAAATAATGTTATAATCAGTTGTATCGTGTTTATATACCCAGGTAATCGATTAACTCTAGACATTTTTGAAGAATATTTTAATATAAAATATTATCAATAATATACATTATGATTATCTATTATTAAACTTATTTTTTGTAGGTAATTTTAATATACCATCAGATATTTCACCCAAGGGCGCCCATATGGGGAAGCAAGGGAGGGACATGTCCCCCCCTGGAAAATGTCGAAAATCTTGAAAAATTGTTTACTGTGATCAGTATCTACTTATTTATTTAAACAGTATTTAAAAATTTATTTTTATATATTATGAAAATCTATAATTTGTTTATGAAAAGTCGGTTTATTCAGTTTGACAAATTGGGTTATCAGCTAGGTAATTTATAACAACACGCTGTTTCGTTTCTATTCTATGAATAGTTATCAATTCTTAAAATATTGGTTAAATAATTATTATTTTATAATCCTTCAGTTTGATGTACGTATGTTATGTAATAGTATAATGTAAAATTGTAAACCCCTTCCTGGCCTTCCTATCTCGTGGTCATTCCTATTTATAAATAGATTAATAAAATAAAATGTTGTCTCCCCCTTGAGAATTTTATTATGGGCGCCCTTGACTTCACCTAATACAAATTCTTTTTTTTTTTTTTGGTAACAAATCATTTTTTAATTTAACCCAATTTAATAACATTGTTAACTAAAAATATAATATTTTGGATTATGTAATTCCAAACAATAACTCTATTGATATTTTTCTAAGTCAATCTCCCGTTGTTGTTAATGATGTTTACTACCTTCTCTAAAAATAAATTATAAATTAATGAATTTGAATGTTGATTCTAGTTATATACTGATAAGATTATGTACGATTGGTCCAGAGCAGATTACCGAATAATTAATTCAAATTTGGGTTCAATAAACTGAGTTATTAGCTTATTTAATAATAATATCTAATGAAGATTTTTATTTAATTATAACCTTTATTACGTATTAATAAACTTATAAAAATAATAAAAAATAATAATTTTTGTTGTAATAAAGTCCAAAAAACTTTAAAATTGTTCTAACAAATCTGTTAGACGGTTTTAAAAGTTGACTGTTATTTTTTCAAGAATGCTGTGCTAAGTACTCATTACATCAGTTATACATGAATTCAATATATTTTTACATGTCGTGATAACAATTTCATCTTCTTTATAAATATAAATTATTTTATAACAACAATTTATAAAAACATTTTGTGTTTCTAACAAACTTTTTGGCTAACTAGACATTTTTAATATAGCTGTAATAGGCCTGTCGATTAAAAATAATGTGTGATGGTATTCACTGACACTATAGTGTCCTAGTCCTAAGTACCTATGTGGTATTTATATGTAAAATTAAGTATTAACCAATGAAGTGTATGGGTTTTTTTTTTGTTTAAATATTTGTGAAGATAAAATTTTAGATGCGAAGTTTTTTTAATACAGGTAACTATAAAACTGAGAAATTATTGAATTTTGTTATCAAGTGATTAAACGTCACGTATTTTTTTTTTTACATTGATAAAAACCCTATTGTGTCGTATATTGCATGACTTGTTTTTTAGTTAAATTAAGCTATTATGAGCTATATGAGTACATTAATTCAATATAATATGGTGTTTCAATTACCCATATAAAGTAAGATAACTTTAATAAAAATAACTTACAATTTTCTTTGATTAACAACAAGACCAATTATAACTACAAATTCATTACAACAAAAAAAAACAAAAAAGATTATTCTTAAAACTGATTTTGTTTAAACATTCCCATTTTTTTTTGTTTTCGTAGTTATTTTGAAAAATCCTTGGAACTTTTTATTTAATTTTATAAAGTTATTAAAAGTATAGAAGATACAAAATACAATTTTTGCCCGTAACCAATTCCAAAGTAGAAAATCGAACAATTTTTTTTTACTATATCTGATGCAACATTTTCCATCTAGACAATCGGATTCTAGGGACATAGGTCATGTCGCGAGTAGATACCGCGTACAGTGGTTGGCCAATCAAAAAAATGACCAGGAGTCAAGCATTCAAAATTAGATGGATCTTAAGTTAGTGGGGTCAAAGGCCGTGAATTTAAGACAACTTCAAGATGGTAATAAATTCTTCTAAAGTCGTTACGTTTGTCCCGATTTTACGAATAAGCAATGATTTTGCAGACTTGATGGCAGTTTCACAGATACCGCCGAAGTGCGCGGCTCTTTTGGTTGACTAGCGCACGTAATTGATGAGTTGCACCGAAATTAGTCCCACAATCAAAGTATATGTCTAATTGCAGCCCCCGTTTGGACACAAACCTATCAAAAGCCGCAAGAAATGCTTCGGTCGACAAATCGAGTACAGGCTCCAAATTGACATACTTAAAATCCATACATACAAAGGCTGCAATGTATACTTTGTAATGTCACGACTTCCGAAGATCGACTTATCTTGCATCGTTAACGGATCCGTATAGTCAATACCTACCTTCGAAAATTTTCGGCATTTCTGAACTCGGCAAGTCAGCCATAACCCGGAATAGGATTTCGAGCTAAGAACCGAACGCAAATAATACACCTAGTGATAACATGCCTAATCAATCGACGCACCATAGCGATCCAAAATTGTCGGGAATATTACAATTGAGAACGCTCAGTTTTTATAATTCCACGCAACGTTGTCAAACTTTGCCATCTGAAAATCCAATCACATAGTGAATTTTGTAATTGGTTGAAAATATTTTTTAACATCATTCAGACGTAGAAGATGGCTTTATACAGCGTTATGTCCAAATGAATTATATGGTCATATATTTTTGCTGATTATATTTTAAAAACATAATATGTTAAACCAGATTGTTTATTTCCTCCAGTTTTATGAGCAAAAGAATTATCTCGACATCCTAGGTAAATTTGTATAACATTACTGAACATTTCAGAAAATATATTACGCTCTATTTTAATTTTCAGGATTACTAATGCCGCAGAAAAATTTCATTGCATTTTCAACAGACAGTTTTATTCCATGCACCCGAAATATTTAATGTGTCTGTGACATCTATAACACTTTAACAGGAATTAAAATGTAACTCATTTTTAAATTTTTGTACCTATTATAGGTAGGTAAGTATGCATATTGATAATGAAATGGGAAATTTTTGTTCAGCAGAATTCATTTTGTGAAGTTAATAGTTTTAATTTTAGAGTAAATTTACCTATCTTAAAATTTAAAGGTAAAAAAAATATTATCTGTTAAATATTATATGCTTTTGTATCATCATTTTAAAGTGAGTTATGAACATATTAAAATTGTAGTCTTTTACATAACTTTACACAACTATAACTCATTTTTAAATAATAATATCAAAATTCATATAGCATTTCCTAGATAATATTCTTACCTTTAAATTTGTTAATAGGTAAATTTACCCTAATATTAAAGCTATAACATCACAAAATATGTTATACTGAATGAAAATTTGCTATTATGTAAGTTAATAAGAGAGAGACAACACATGTTTATAATTATTCTGGTATAACGTCTTCTTAAAATGAATTATTAACCTATGTTCCATATTCTTAAGCAGCACCACATTTGTTAACATTTGGTTCGGAACCAAGGGATATGTCAAGCTACAAGCACACAGGTCACGACCGCAGTTCTGTGTCAGGATTATTTATAAATTAAATGTAATTAATTGCACTTGATTCTTTTTTATTATGTTTAGTGAAAACAGTAATAAATAATAATTACACACGAAATAATACATATAAACAAATTATTATGTTGTATTATTTATTTATTACAAAAATTGTTTTATTTTGACATGTTGAATTTATGTTCTAAGATTTAGATCATGTTAACCAATGACCAGCCAATACTAATAAATAATAATATATTTTTATTTATAAAATTATATTATGAATTTTTTTGGTTTCCTAGTTTGCTCAAAATATATATTTTCATAGCGACTATCAGTACTATCCATAAATTACATGTGGTTTTAATCTATATATTTATCACGTAAATAATTTTTGTATATGCTATTGAGTTCTTGAATAAAATTTACATCACCTAGGTACATCATCCTTAAATATAAATTTTTTATTAATACTTATATATTACCAAAGCTCGAATTTTATAGTATTTGCTATAATTATTATAGGATATAGATAAAAAAATAGCAGAGCGAGCTATAAATTTGTTTTATGCACCGCGAACTTCAAATATGAAATTTTATAATGCTATTTTTTGCATATTTGAAGTATTTTAGGTTTTAGTGCTATTTTTCAAGTTTTGGTGCTATTGTTGTGCTAATTTGCGTAATATAACGTTTTATTTTGTATTTTTATAAATCTAGTTTATATCATGTGGTATGAAAATCTTGTCATTTATTTTAATTTTTTTTTTTTTGATATCATATGAAAAATACCCACATTTTTGATCATATTAAAGTCTATTTTTAAATAGTCCGGCGTATTGGCCTATCGAACAGTAATTAAAAATGTAAACAAACATTAGTTTTTAATTAATTATAAATGTACCTATTAATTCATAAATAATCTTTAGTTAATAAATATAAGATTTTATTTTTTTAATTATGAACAGTGAACAGAATACATTTTTATTTTTGCTATTGTTCATGTTTTTAGGGCATATTATAGCGCATATTTCATATATTTTTAGTGCTATAAAATCCAAAATTGAAAAAAAAACAGTTGTCAGTTTTTTGTTAAAAAAAAAACTTTTATTGTTCAATCCAATAATCCAAATAACATATTTCATTGTTATGAATTTTGGATTTACATAATTAATTGTAACTTATAATATATTTTACATACTATATTTGTTATAATATTTTAAATCAATCAAGATTCGAAAAAATATGTATAGATAGATATATCCTTAGGCATACATTTTTACTTTTTACATTATGACGAAATATTGGTTATTATTTTCACTTATCTAAAGTAAATTTAATTATAATAATTTATAAATAAATAACAAATTAATTATGCGGTAAATTTGTCAACATTCACCTTTTATAGAATTTAGTATAATGCTACGATGAATGCTGTTTTTGATTCCACATTCGTATGCGAGACGATCATCCGTTAAAGAACTAAAACATCGTGTATTAATAAATAAAAATATATAAATAAATTGATTATTGTAATCATTAGGTACTCTAAAATTTCTAACTTGATAGAATCATAGTCAACTCCAGCATTCAGCATAGAATACGTATAAACGGAAAATTCTGGCCCAATTGATTGCAAAAACGAGTTTAAATTGGTCGGGTCTTTACAGCTATAATCAGCTAATTGTTTTAATTTGTGTAATTCCCTCGTAAATCTAGAATAAATAAAGACAATTAATATAATATATTTTAATGGTAAAAACTGATTGTAAAAATACGATAAGTCGATAAGTGCACATTGTATTCAATAATATTTCCAAGCGTTTACCTAAAAGCAATTAAGTTTTAAAAACATTTTAACTCCAAATTACACTAAACTGTTAAATTTGATGTGCTGTTTGTTTTTAAGGTTATAAAAATGTGATAAAAAGCGTTTTTACTGTACTTAAGATTTTAAAATTCCTAGACGAACCTTTTTTGCATAATTCCGTTGTACAATCCGACATGTTTTTTCAAGCATTTCTCAGTCAACTTCAACAATAAATCGCCATTTATCTGGTTTTCTGCTAAGTTTTTTGCACATTCTCCAAATCCAATATTCTTGGCCCACAGGAGGACATCATTGACTGTCCACCGTGGTACTTCCTGGCTGAGTGATCGCGGCACTTGTTCACCGATACAACACAACGCTTTTGCCGCTAACTCAGAAGTGACATTATTGAGGGAACTTGCCAAATCCTTCAGTGGTATAATGGCGCCGATTGTTCTGAAAGTTTCAGCGATTTTGCTACGGGGAAACTGACTTTTGGAATCCGCTTTTACACAAAAATGGAACGCTGCCAAAGTGTGTGCCTCACGACGGTCGCAGCTCAAAACTGGGACGAGTCGTTGCAGCCAACGACAGTCTTCACCTTGACATCGGCCAATCATCTTATCAACTCTGTCGAAATCCGCCGTAAAATGTGTGGCGATGAAAGGATCGATTAAATTCAGGGTGTCACAGTTGTCCATAGCCGCTTTTATATCCTTGTCAGTTGCTAAAACAGCCGCAGTCAGTAGAGCATAATACTTGACGCTATCTTCCGTGTTGAAAGCCAACGTGAACAGCCAAATATGTGCATGATGATTGATCATAAACTTGTGAATCTCTGCACCGCCAAACAGCGACAAGTTTGCCAGAGCACGTGCACAATTTTTCAGAGTTGTGGTATCTTGGCTACGGCATTCTTCAAGAATTATCTCTAGACCGCCACATTCCATTATAACCATACACATATTTTCACTGTGTACAAATAGTTTTTCAAATAAACCTAAATAAACATCACAGTTTATTTTAATAAATTTATTCCTTGAATAACTAAAAAGATTAAAAAATAAAAATAAACTGCTTTATAATAGAACTAGTGGGCTATAATTAATGGACGTATTAAATTTTGATTTAATTATAAATCATTGTATACAAAAACGATTCTGAGCGGTAATAATCTGTCGGCTTATATCACTGAGTATATTTCATAATAAATTATTTGATTTATTTCATATAGCTATTATAGTAATTTATATATTACTATTAGGATTACGGTAGGTTGATTTAATTGTTTCCGAAAACATTGCTTTTATTATATAATTAGTATTTAATTACTTCAATAATATATATATTTAGACCATATTATATTATTCTTAATAACTTTTTAGTTTTGAGTTAATACCACCTCACCATAAAATAGTATGAATAGGTTCATAGAATAAATAGTTAATATCTTAAAATTAATCTATATATTTTGAAAATATCATTGCATTTAGTGAAATTTATAATGTACGTAAAAGTTTTAAGTTCTGACGAATAATGTTTTGAATTATAACAAGATAATTATAATTAGGTACATAATGATTTTACAACATCTTTAAATAATTTAATACTTGAATTATCAATAATAGCGTTTGTACATTTTTTAGTTCCAGTATGACCTACTTTTGAAAAACATTGTATTACATTTTCATAACTTAGTTATAAAAATTGAAAATTTTATAAATATTTTGCTACAATATACTTGTAATTTGTAAATTTTTATGATATTGATAAATTTTTTAAAATATTTGTGTACCGATATAAGAACAAGATTTATGTGAGATCTTATATTAAATTTATTAAAATACTGACCAAGCAAATAATTTTTCATAAAAAAAAAATTAAAAAAATTGAAAGTTGCATATCTATAAATAGCTCAAAAATAATCAAAATATTATAATTCTGTAATTTGTAGATATCAAAATATTGAAATTTGATGAAAACCATATATCAGGTAATTATGGCTATTCATTTTTGAATAATTTCAAAAATATCAAAATTTATATTGTCGAATACAGATAACAATTTTTGTTCACGGTCATACTAAAAACTGTTTACATTTTACCCCCTAAACTTAGGGCCTAAAGTAATAAACTAAATCTGATTTACTGTAAAAAATCATCAGAAATTTGAAAATCGATTTATTTTTACTAACCCAAATAGCGATAACTGACAGAAAAATAAAAAAATATCAAACATCATTGATCATTGTAAAATCGGTGTAAATTCATCGTTTCGCTCAGAATCTAATATTACAGTAGTATATAAATATAATATTGAGTGATTTAACTTAAATTTACAATTAAAATTTAACTCGTGTGATTAGCCTTACACAGTGCTGACGTAGATATATTCATATTATTCATATATTCATGTTATAATTATTTTTATTGATTTTAAACGTTATCCATTAATCGTAAGTTAAGAGCTAAACTCGAAAGTTGAAATGGAGGTTAAAAAATATTTTCGCACATAATATTACCAGTAATGTATTTTGATTCTCTGGTTGTCCTTTTCTTTTGATGCCTAAATGTGTGTATTAATTGCTCGATTAAGTTCAGGGCATTTTTGATCACATAATCAGAATTTTCCGAATTAAGGCTTTCCTCCAACAATAAACTGTTTATTACATTTTCCGACTGCATAGCTACCTGCATCAGGTTCAGATCGTTGAAATTTCTCTTAATCGTGTAGTTGTCACTTTTGATATCCCGGTGAATTCTAATCAGGGGAAAAGAACCGAGCTGTGTATTCTAAAACCAACAATATAATATGTGCAAAGTTATTAAAATGGTCAATCATAAAAATAGATATATCGTCTGGTAAATACTTAATACATATAACAGATGATTACTTGATGAGTGATGACAAAATCTTCGGAAGTTGGATTCCCGTGATCATCGTTTTTATTTAACGCCAAACTTAACTGCGATTTAATCGACGAGGAAATCATTTGTGTCTGTTCCAATGCACCTGGAGCCATCGCGTTTATGTTTATCTCGTTGGTAATAAATCCCTACAAATATTATTCAATTTAAGATATTATTTAAATAGTTGAACAGTTCTAAACAGTGAATAAAGTACTAAAAAAAAAAGCGGGTAAGTGAGTATCGCTCTGCTGTACATTAGGGGGTGTGGTGACCTCGGACTAGGGTAGGTTAAATTTGAATGCAATGATAGGTATCATTGTATACGAAAAACGATTCTGAACGGAGATGATTTGTCAGTCTAGGATATGTTAATATATTATATTTAAATATTATCATATATTCTATTTTAAAACAAATTCAAACATTTAATTAAAAGTTTCAAGATCTAACGTTTAGTAATTTTTTAAACTAACCTAATCTACGTATATGATCTAAGAGAAGGTACCTACGGTAATAAAGATAGCACAATTAATGTGTATTATAAGATAAAGTATGAATTCCCCAATATACCTATATCATATTATATAAAATTGATGTTACGATAATGCATAAGAAATCCAGTCGTTGTCCACATTTGTAGTTATTCGAAATAAATATTAGTTTTAGTTATTTTTAGATTCTGAACGGAGTGATGAATGTATTGCTTTTACAATGATGTGTGTTTTTTTTTTTTTTTTTTTATTTGTGTCTGATGACAACATTTGGAGCAGTAATAATGCTCCGATTTTTAACTTCAGCCCCTCTCTGAATAGGAAATTGAATCTAGTTGGTACTTTGGGGGGGGGGGGGGTCAAAATTAAAATTTTCAAATAGTTTTCAAAAAAATCGAGAAAAACAAAAAAAAAATGACAGAAAAACGGCAATTTTACGAAAAACCACTTTTCGACAAAATCGTTTTTTTGATTTAGCTGTAACTCAAAAACGAATTGTTGTAAATACTTGAAATTTTCACCAAATGTTTATATTATGGTTATCTTTTTACAGTTAAATTTTCAAAATATTTTGACCATTTTTAAGCTACTTATAGACAATTGAAATTTTCGACTTTTCTAAGTTTTTTTTCTTCAAATGCCGATAAACATTTTTTGGATGGTCAGAAAATCTTGAAAATTTAATACAAGGTTTCTTATAAATTGTTCTTAAAGTGATAAAAAAAAATCCAAAATCGTTAGTCACAATTTTTTTTATAAGTGCTTAAAGTTCAAATTTATACGAAATATGTCAAAATTTAAATTAAATTTTATACTCTCATTATGTGTATGTTGCCAAATATTTTTTTTATTAATAAACAGATATTATAAAGTAACTATAGTAACATAATATAGTAACTATACTATTTGTTTCAAAATAGAATATATGACAATATTTAAATATAATATATCCTAGACTGACAAATCATCTCCGTTCAGAATCGTTTTTCGTATACAATGATACCTATCATTGCATTCAAATTTAACCTACCCTAGTCCGAGGTCCACCCCACCCCCTAATGTACAGCAGAGCGATACTCACTTCCCAACTTTTTATTATTATTATTGACTAATTATTATATTATAGTTTAATGTTTTAAATTATATAAATATTAAATTATTATTACATTATAGTATTATACAAATCATATATTAACAATAAATCAAACCGGACTTTTTTTCCGTATAATTATTTTCTAGTCGGACTTTTTTTCCAATTAAATAAAAATCGGACTTTTTTTCCGTGTACTTTTTTCCCGGGATTCTTTAAGAACAACTTATAACAAACCTTTTATTAGATTTTCAAGATTTTCTGACCAGCCAAAATATTTTTATCGTTATTTAAAAAAAATAATACTTAGAAAAATTGAAAATTTCAATTGTCTATAAATAGCTCAAAAAAGATCAAAATTCTTTGAAAATTTAACTGTGTACGGAGAACGCTAACATAAACATTTGGTGAAAATTTCAAGTATTTACATCGATTAGTTTTTGAGTTATAGCAAAATAAAAAATTCGATTTTGTCGAAAACGGTTTTGCGTAAAAATTCCCGTTTTTCTGTAATTTTTTTTGTTTTTCTCGATTTTTTTGAAAACTGTTGGAAAATGTTTACTTTTCACCTCTATAATGCACCAAGGATATCCACTTTGCCATCGGAAACCACCCCCAAAGTTTGAAATTGAAGCATTATTTCGACTAGTTATGCTGTACACAGACACACAAAAAAAAAAAAAACAAAAAAAAAAACACACATCATTGTAAAATCAATACATTCATCACTCCGTTCAGAATCTAAAAGTTAGGCAAGTGGGTACTACTTTGATGTACATTAGATGTCGAATGGGTAATGGGTCACTATTATAGGTGTGTTGAATTTGAATTTAATGGTGTATCATTTTATATAAAGAAACAATTACAAGCGGAGATGGTCTGCCAGCCTATATCATTAAGTATATTTGAGGTGTTTCTATGCAAAACACATTTTACGCCAAAACGTGTTATCTCCATTTTTAATAAAATCGAGTTATACATCGATTCATATTGAAAAAATGGCTAGAAATCGATTAAAACCGTTATTTTTTGTCAAAACGTACTATTTCCCAGCTGAAATCATGCTTAAACTATTACTTTTTTTTTCAAAACGTGTTATTTCCAATTGATTTTTTTTCTAAAACGTACTATGTCCACTTTCCTCCAAAACGTGCTATTTCCTGTACTAAATCATAGGACATACTTCTCATTTTTTTCCAAAACGTAGTATATCCATAATTTTAGTCATAACGTGTTATTTCCGTTTTACATCAAAACGTGTTATTACACATGCTATTAATATAGCATTTAAACTACATTTAATTCAAAAGGTGCTAGTGCCAGAATCGTTGACTCCTTTAAAATTAAAATTATTTCATTAATTTGCATTAAAATATGATGTGGTTTAGTACAAAACCAACAATTATAAATATAAAAATAATATACAAGTAAAAAAAAAAAAATTATATGATAAGCCTATCTATAACCACATGATTGTAAATTCCCGCCAAACTTCATGATAGCTGCTCTTGGCTTCTTTATGATAATACTAAAAGCTGTGTTACGTTTTAATATTCACAATCCCATATTTCCTTGACAAAAACTTAAAATTTATACTTGAAAATGTAATAATTATTAATTATGTTAATTTTTCGTGGATATTAGTAGGTATATTACTAACTCCTAAGTTGTAAAAATAATATTAGAAGTTAGAACAATTAGAAGATATGTTGCAATCAAAGCGAGCCAAGCTTATGGCGGATAAAGCAACAAATAACACAGTAAGTACAAATTTGCAAATTTATTAAGTCACAACGTTCGATTATCTTTGACCTAAAATAATATAAAATATGTTCTCAATATCACCTACTAAACTGCTAATTAAATTTTTTTTCTATTAGTTTTCAACTTTTCAATCTACTTCCATTAGAAAAGTAGAAGAATGGCTTAATACACAAACCAAGGTATATTAGTTAAACCTTTTGGAATATATCTGTCGTAGGTATATAGTAAAATCAGGCATTTTACTAAATGCCTAGACAAATAATCAAAAAATTTAATTTTAATATCTATTCTATGCAATATCACTATCCGCCTAGACAATTAGTTAAATGCATTTAGAATGATATAAAAAACTTAATGAAATATTTTACAATTCCTGAAGATGCCAAAGAATTTTACAGTGATATTTTCAAACCCAACATTGAAGAATCGAATAATGATTTTGAAGATGAAAATGGAGTTTTGATTTATACTTTATAGTGAAGACAGTCATTAGTTTTTATACTTTTTTTTTCGTTACCTTGTCAGTATTATATATTAATGATTAATGCATAGTATTTGCCATTTGGTATATTATTATACTTATTAACTTATTATATTATATTATTATAATATAATATTAGTGACCTTTTGATTTCAAATGAAAATACTCTTTTTAATTTTTTTTGTTATTTTTATATTAATAAAATATATTTTTATATACAATTTTAGTTGTTATCTTGACTCATTTAATTTTGATTTAAAGTGAAGACTGAAGATACTCATTAATACCTTTATTGTTTTGTTGTTTTAATATTAACAATTGGTACTTAGTTGGTACCTACCTATTTATATTATATTTTTTTCTATATTTTATTATAATTACATTTTTATAATATATGTATACTATTTAATTATTATACACCTAGGTATTTAGTATAATCTCATGAAAAAAAAACATGTATGATAATATACCTACTAAATTTTAAATTGAACAAAGCTGTTTTAATGTTTTATTGAGTTTAATATAAATAAATATTTTGCATGTGCCTATTATTTACTTCAAGATTTTAAAATGGTACTCTGTTACTTGACTCCAAGTATAGAAAAAAATAATGTAATATTTTTCTAAAATCTATACAATATTATAAAATTATGGAAATAATACGTTTTGAAAAAAAATTTTACAAAACGGAATAAAACCATATTTTTTTTCAAAACGTATCATTTCTGGAAATAACACGTTTTGCAGAAAATCAAAACCTTTAAACCTTAAAAATATGATCAAGTAATTTATTATTTTTTATATCTCAAACTGTTTCCTTTTCTAAAAATAAATACTTAATTTTTGAAATTTACACATCATTTCTAACTTGTCTGGTTCGTTTGCAATAGAAAATCGGTGTTCTTGAAAAAAACAGGTTTTGGAAATAACACGTTTTGCATAGTAACACCTCATATTTTGGTCATATATTTTCATCAACATCATTATTAAAAATATCGTTACTAATGTTTGAAAATATAATTCATTTCTTAAGCTTTTTCATTTAAATTATTTTATTATCTTTATTATAAATATTTTCAATTATTGACCGTTTATTTTTCTTTTCGATGGTAAAAATATCATGAATAGAGTAAGAACTTTTGTGCGCTAAGAAACCATCAAATATGCACTTATTTTTTATGTAATTTTTTGATGTGTATACACATCAAAAAATTAAAAATATTTTTTTAGGTCTTCAAAAAAAAAAAAAAAAATTACACACTTTTTTTTCAATTGTTTATTAGAAATAAATAATTATACATACCTTTCTGAAACGAATAAGTAGATTTAAGTGAGTCCTGTTTTTAAAATACGTTTTTTTTGCGAAAAATAATATAAAAAAAAGAAATCAACGACACGCATTGCACCGGGTGATACTAATGTATATTTTCGTCTACACAATGATAATATACTCTTTTTAAAGTACCTAGCTTACTTCCGATTTGTAAAATACGTACGTGCTGTTATTAATAACTAGTGACGGCGATAGATATTTTATATGAGGGGGGATAAATTTTTTCTGATAAAAAGGTATTTATATATGATTACTTGACAGTGGCGGTCAAATTATTTTGTCAAAGGGATATGGCTGATTTTTTAATATACACTTATCATTTGTAATGGTATCTTTTCTTTATAGGTTGGGCGCCAGTTCTTTTTTAGAACAAATTATATAATCATAAATGGAATATTAATTTTGTTTTTTATTAAATTATAAAATACCAATACAAAGTACATATAAGTTAAAACAATTACGCGATTTTAATAATGCGTTATACATATAATATGGTGATTATATCGAAATATTTGAATATAATATTAAATATTTATCATACAATATTATTTCATTAGTTACGAATATATTAGTATTTATTTTGAATATAATATAAAATGTCATCAATACGAAGTTTGAATATAATATAAAAGAATACACATTAGTAATTATATAATACGTAATGTTATTAAAAGAAATTATCATTAACAAACATATATATATGTATGTATGGTTTTGGGTACTCACAGGTAATAGCGTATATGATAAACACTACGATGTATCAATATACCTATACTACGATAACTAATGGTCGGGACTTTGTATTGTGCGCGGCGGCGTGCACAACCAAAATTATAGTGCGTGTGGTGTTAGCGCTAACAGCCGATAACGTAGCTGCCTGGAGCGTAAACACACACACACAAACGGTACTATATTCCGCCGTACGGCGTAATCGGCGGTTGTAATAATCCCGGTGACTGTAGGCGATACTACATTATTATACTATTAGAATAATAAAATTATTAACTTATTCGATTTGATATCCAAGCCTTCCTTACGTCAGATCCGGCCGAGTGGAGATAGCTCCGCTAACCCTCCTGTTTTACCAGGCGGCCGAGCGATGCCTCCCACTAACCAGACGATCCATTATACCGTAAGGATATGACTGGATATAAATCGTCAAAAACTGCGTCTCTGTGGTGCGGCACGAGCTCTTATATGTACTTCCGCAACCACAAGACATAATATTATATAGAATTACTTTAGGCCCGATACCTGTCCTGTTTGTGTGTTATATTTTGGTGGGCAATTAGTGCGGCTGGATAGCGCGCTCCATTGTTGTTATTATTAATTGTTATACGCCTTTAATAGTTACTTACAGAATATTTTCGTTACACATATTTATTAATCATTAAAATAGAATTTATGGTTATGCCTAATATCAATTTTTTTAAATTAAGGTAAATTGGTACTTTATTTATAACAATGTAATATTAACAATATTTGTATCCAGAATCCAGTACTTCATTGGAGGTTATATTTATAATCCCACGATGAACAGCCATAGTGGACAAACCATTGAGACGACATAAATAAAACATTTTATACTAATTATGTTAGCAAATATTATCGGCAAGTCCACAACTTCATTTTCTGTAATGATCTTATAGAGATCATAATATATTTTTCATCCTAGTCCGAGTGTTTAGTGGCAGAGCAAGTAAAATAGGTGGTAATTTTTTTTTTATTAGACATTATAAATTTATAAAATAGACCATAAACAATATATATTACAATTTACAGTAGACAGTTTAAATACGTATGATGCGAGACACGAGTGACGAGTATGAAAGCCAAAACACTGTGGTCTGTGTAACAAAATATTGTGACAAATGTAATAATAATCAATAAAATTGACCAACTATTATAGGTAATAACATAGCTACGTACTATTGTATTAAGAGGCCGTTATACCCGCATGTGTTGTCTCTGTCTTATTGATGTAGATCATAGAAAATGTACCGGTCAAGGGAGAGTGTGTTGTAATTGAATATTCACGATCACCGAGCTGACTAGCTGAGTAGGTTATTTCCGTATATTTTGTAAAAGAAACTAATTACTAAATATTAATAATATACGCCCATAAGCGTTATTTTGAGAAAAAATTAAAACAAAATGTAATACATTAACTTTATAGCAGTATAGTACAATGTACATATAAATGAAATTGTTATAAATATTAAAGAAAAAAAGTCATGGGGGGGATCTATCCCCCTCACCCCCCCCCCCCCCGTTTGACAGCCACTGTTACTTGATCAACCATTAATTTGTTTATACCAAATGGTGGCCCGCGAACACATTTTATCCAGTCGCAGGCATATAATAAATAACACATTATTAATAATGTGTTCAACCTTTTTTAGCGTACGATTGAGAACACTCAAAATGGAACAATGAAATAACCACTGATCCAAAAAAAAAAAACAGTACTATTGAGAACTAAATTATGTGCATCGTTGCCGAACTTTACTATAATATTCAAGTCAAAATACAATTTTAAAAAATTAAACATTAAACAAAATAACTTGTAAATTATGAAAAACTTAAGCAAAATATCATTGTCAATATACATACCATATAATAATGAGTTAGGTACATTTTAATTTCCCGTTATAGATTTCCCAGATACATTATATATTTTACCCACCGTTTAAGAAACGCTGCTATAGCCTAATCTACCAGAAAAAGTACTGTCTCCTATAAGGTATTTTAATTTGTGTTTTTGTGGATATAAGTACCTATTTGACTAATTTCTCTTTTGGTTCTTATGATTTTTTTTTAAATTAATTGACTGTTAAGGCTTCAAGAATTATTAGCTTGTTTTAGAATTCTTATATTTTTATCATATTGCGTTTTTAGTTATGATCTAAGTTTATTATCATAAAATATTTACATTCATTTCTTTTAATAGTGTTGACTAAATCCTTTTTTGTTGACCATTTTTCTAAATAAGTAATTATGAATTTTTAAAAAAAACATGTTTTCAAAGATTACTTTATCAGTTAATTATGATTTTACTATTGTTACTAATTTTTATTATTGTACTATCGTCACGCTCACTTAATATTAAATAATTTTTATGCAATGTAATATTTATGTGAATATTATTAAAAACTCGACTAATTGTTCTTATAATCGTAATAATAACGATTTTTATGGAGTAAGAATAAAAAACTTTTTCCGAATGATTTTATTAATGCATAATATTGGCTACTCTATAAAAATATATGATGAAAATATTTAATATACTATTATACTCATTATTAATTTTAAGTTATTATTATAGTTGTATCTATATGCGTTAAGACTTTCAGAATCGTACAAGAATTTAAAGAATTCTAAAATTTTTCAACGGGTATGTTCTCCAGATATTTTTTATTGACAGTGGAAAATTATTGTCCAACAACCAAATATTACGTAAATATTATTATTGTGGTAAATAGTTAACATATATACGACATGACGAAAGTTAATGAGATAATATGTTCAGAATTTGCAATATTAATAATAAGCTTTTCATATAATAAACCATATATTTTTTTACTTTTTATTTTTCGTTATTAATATAGTCATTAGACAATTTTTTGTTGAAGTAAGTAGTTGGAAGTGTTTTGAAGTAAGTACAATTAACTATAACAAAATAGCATATATTTTTAATGTTTATACTTTATTGTGTTATATAACATATTTAAGTTTCATTAGTAAAAAAAATCTATTAGATACATAAAATATATATTTTATAATTTTTAATTTATATTTTAATTTTATATTATTCGAGGTCATTTTTACAATGTTACAACTTATAGTAGTTATATTTTTAAGATATTTAAATAATAAGAAAAGCAGATAAATAACATGTTACTATAAACGAAAAATTGTATTAATCTGTTAAATAAAATAATAATAAAGTCTTTATTCTAACAAAAAAAATGTATAACAAAAATATAAAAGAAAATATTGCAGTTTTACAAAAAATTACAAAAAATCAAATTTTTTATACGGTTAGATTGAGTTGAATTACCTAACAATACAAAATTATACAATATTATGCATCCTAAAAAAATTATAATGATAAAAAATATATGACCAATATTAGTAAACACAAAAATAAGAATACTTGAATAATTTTTATTTTTAAAATGATTAATGACTATTTGATTATTTGTATAGGTGTAATATTCCTTAAGAGGACGCTATACCCGCATATGTTGTCTCTGTCTTATACACGCGTAACATAGTTAAACTGTTTTGCGCGGGAAAATTTTACTCCCTCGATATCTATATCAAAATTACCAAAATTTCAAATCACAACAAGAAGAACTTTATCTGTGACGTAGCGTTTTAATTTTTTTAATAAAATGAATGCATTTAAAGTTATCGGTTTGAGAACTTTAGGTTTTTTTCATTTAATTATTAAAAATTATTGGTTATCACTATCAAAAAAATTAAAACGCTACGTCATAGGTAAAGTTCTTTTCAATGTAATTTGAAATTTTGGTAATTTTGATATAAATATCGAGGGAGTAAAATTGTCCCGCGCAAAACAGTTTTTAACTATGTTACGCGTGTATAAGACAGAGACAACACATGCGGGTATGGCGTCCTCTTAAAACTGAAAATGAACCTATTAATGTTGTAATTACGTAACACAAATACGTCATTAAAAATTGATCTTTAACCAAAAATGGTTAAACAAATAAGGCATTTACATTAAAATGTTGCTTTAACCTTATACTAGTACTATAGTCTATAATTATGTTTAATAATTACATATTTAAGATTAAATTTATGCATATTATGTAATAAATTAAGACACACAAATATATCTTAAAATGTACAGATATTAAATTTATTATATATTAAATTTTTAGAACAATAACTTTGTTTTTATTGAATAATAATAATTATTATTTTATTATTATTATATATTATATATTATGATCTTTAAATTTAAGTCTATAATCTAAAAATCATAAAAAGATAATTAACACTATCCTATAGGTAATTTATAAAGATATATTATTAGATATTGTATGTTTTAAATATTTTTTTTTAACATTTATAAGTAAGTACATAAAGATAAATCAGGAAAAATGTTTTTCATTATACTAATACTAAGTATAATATACTTAGATTTATTTAAATTAGGTTGTATATTATTATATTATTACTCCAAAATTTAACTTTATCTAAACAGATATTATCAAGTTTATAACAAATTCTTATATTTTTTATATTTTAATAAAATATTTATTTTATTGGCATAGAAATATGCTGCTGCGTCTATATAAAAAAAAATAAAAATAAATATCATAAATAATATAGGCCCAATAACAGTGTCTTAGGAATCTGAAAAAGTATTTATATAATCATTATTAGGGCCTAGATTTTTATGTAAAAATCATTATTAAATATGCACATACATATGCACTCAAAAATTCAAAAACATGTAAAAAAATATACAAAACATATTCATCCTGGAAAATATTCATTCTTTAATTTAACTTTCTGCGGTCTATTGGAAGTGAATAACTTAACTAAAAGTAAAACTTTTACTAAAAAAATATTATATTCACTTAATAAATTATATATATATACTATTTATATTATATGTATATTGTATATGTACATTCTTGCATCGTTCACAAAATATTCTCTTGCTGTCCAATCTTTTTTTTTTAGTTAAGAATTTATATACTTTACTTCTCAATGGTAATAAACTAATAAATATGAATTTGACTAAATTTTTGGTTTTCAGATGCTAATAAGCTCTATATAGCGTTAAATTTCACTTGACTAATTATTATAATGGATCAAATACCCCAATTATTTGAGTTAGTAGTTTTATAATCAAAAGAAATAAGTGTAAATTATTTATTATAAGCTCTAATATTTTGTCAAGATGTTTATTTACTTTACCACCATTTTACAACAAATCGTTAAATTCTTAGGAATAAATATAATTTTCAAGGCCTATTTTTTAATAATATTTTTCCATTATAACATTATAAAAAACATTTTGAAGCTCTAAAATAAACTATTTATTTTCTATCTGTCTAAAAACGCTTAAAATAAATATAATATTTGTTGGCATGAGTAATTATTTTATGAAACTATTTTTAAAAATTTTGTATAATGGATAAATATAATAAGTTGTATTTTTTACTATGTAATGGATTTTATAATGGAATTCAAATATATTACATTTATTTTATTCAAATTAAATATTATAATAATAGATATACAAAAAAAAATCCAATATGTAAAATACCATATTATTATAGCATTTTAATATTGCTTGATATACTAAATTATTTTTCTAATAACATTTTGTCTTTTCAAATTTTTGAATTCAGTATCATGTTTTTTCAATTAATAATATATACATTTTTATTAAATAAATAATATGTTTTTCTGATAATTTAATATTGTATTTATCTTATAAACTAATGTTCATCTGTTATTCATATCAGTTGAACGAATGGGCGTAAAACCGAAATGTCCATCGTATTTGTTATTTTTGTATGAATAATTAGTTTATAATTCAGCGGTGACAACTAAAAATCGTTACATTCTATCAGTCATTAATTTTTGCTTAGCATTTCACATAGCATGATCACGTATTAATTTAACGCAGATTTCGTCGTATCAGTGAATAATGGAAATTCCCATAAATATTTTTTTTATACTTACATCCAATATAAAATATGTGCTTGAGCTAATATTAAAGAATTAAGAATTTTAAACAGTTTTAAATATTAATTGAATACGGAATCATCATCTCAATTACATACAGATTTTGTTCTATGATTGTTGTCACTAAAAAGGTATTTACTGTATTATATTTATGTGAGCTCAATACTACTTACTTTTCAAGCTTAACACATACATACCATTTTTATCCAAAATTACTTTTTAGTCGAAAAACAGTTAATTTAAAAGTCAAATACTTATTTTCTATCAAAGACGTTCATATTTATAACTAAATAATAATATAAATTATTATATGATGCATTTTAGTCAATGTGCAGAATGTCGATTAGAACATAAAAACAGTATTATAACTGAAAAAATTTTAAATTTAACACACTATAACCATATTATATCTATTATATTCTAACGTATAATGTCTAAATATTTGAATTATTATAGGCTAGATGTATATCAATATTTAAAATAGAAATAGGGTTAATTTTAAATAAAACTCAAAAAATAAAAATTATAACATAAACGATAAACAATAAATTATCTTTAAATTGTTAATTACAATTTTAGCCCCTTATGAATTTTATCTTATGAAATGGCATAATCATATATAAATCTAAGATTGAGTAGATATGATACTATTTTTCTTAAATATATACATATTAATTAATATAAAAATGTAAGTTGATTAAAAATTAATTATTTTCTTTGTAACTTGTAAAAGTTACATATTATATAAATAGCATTATAGAACACACAAATTACATTTTATATAACAGTAAGATAAATACATATATTATTAACAGATAATCAAACCATCCTAATAAACTCAACTAACAAAAGTTATAAATTATTTAAATTAATTTTTAAGGGATCATAGTAATAATATCTTTTTACATGTCAAACTAGGCTATTGGGTCACAGGAAAACCGGTAAAAAAATATACAGTTTAACTTTTAAAAGTTAAAAAAAGATGAAAAAAATACTTGGTGGTTTGTTAATATGCCCGGTAATTTTCATATGCAAAACATTTCAACTGACCAGACGTGACATTACATGTTGTTTTAAAGTGTGTATGTTTGCGTTGTTTTTCATTATTAAAATATTAAAGTATGTAGAGTTATGCTTATATTTCATGTGTACTGTTATCAGTTCGTGCCAAATAAATACCTAACTATGGTGAAGAATGTTGTAGTTGTCGCTAATACTAAATTACTTGGTTAATGTCGACAGGTGGGGAGCATACAGTTTTTGGAAAGCGTTAACAGAAAAATGAATTCGTGATAGTAGTGTAGTTAAATTGCCTAACTATAACGCCGTGTTGCCGTTATTCTAGTTACACTATTAAAATAATATATCGTTATTATTATTATGAAGCATCCGATATTCCTATGAATGAAAATCTGATACACTGGTGCGAATAAATATGAAAATAATATTTTATTTGCAATGATTTAACTCTTATAACTATCTCTCAACATATTATTACATATTTTTGATGACGAAACTGCAACTTCTTAAGAATCATTGTATAAATATATTTATGTATTGTAATGTATGTTAAGCCATTACTTATTTTTCTCAGACTCAGTGTCCATTTTAAAATTTTAAAATCATTATGTATAGTTTATTAATTGTTTAATAATTGAAGTATACTGTTTAAATAATTAAGATGGAGGTTAAAATGAAACATTTTTATAATGATATTCTAGTGGTTTTCAACCTATGCGTCGTGGCTCCCGGGGACGTCGTCGGTTATTATCAAGGGATCCGCAGTCGCAATAGAAACTAAAATTTAAAAAATAAAACTTGATTGAATCTGTAAAATTGTTATTCATGGAACACTTTTCACAACTTATTGTTCAATTCCAAAATTATTTTTCTGAGGACGAAATGAGAAACACGCTTTAAAAATGTACGCCATGATTTGATAATATATTATGCAACTAAAACAAACACAGCCGTCTCACTAAATGTTAAAATTATTATTATTGTTTAAAAATGTTTTTTATTATTAATAATTACATGTTTATTTCATCATTAAATAATGTAAATTTGATTATTTTAAATATTCGTATGGGAGCGTGGACCTAAAAAGGTTGAAAACCACTAATATATTCTTTACTTCTTACATTAAATAAAAAGATTCTGATTGCCAGTTTAATAAATATACAATTATATAAAAATAAATTTATAGTATTCTGTACCTAATTACTTTGTATGGTTGTATTTTCGTATTTATCTACACATCTGATTATTTATTACATTGTAAATGAAATTATATTATTTTTTTTTTTTTGCCTTTTATAAATTATAATTCACAATGAATAATTGATTTCTGAGTTAAAGAACATTGTGGTAGATTGAATATACGATGAGTACTTATTATTAATTTATAGGGAGATTTAAGTGTATAATTTTTTCTACAAATGATATTTTTGTCGAAAATAATAAAAATAAATAAATAATATTTATCAGTCGGTGTTGGTAGTCAAACGTCATCGTTAGCTGAATTTTCGTGAGTTCAAATATTACTGTACCTATTTTCTGACTTTTTGTCAGTCAAGTAATCTTTATTATTTTCGTTACTCGTTTATATCGAATAGTTGTTGCAATAAATGTAAATAATTATTTTCATAAACATTGTTTGGTGTAATATAATATATATATATTTTTTTATTTTTAGTCTTCACACAACATTTCTTCATCTGAATGTAAGATATATACAACAAACATTATGGTCAATCGGATAGACAATTTCTTTAATATTGAATTCGACGATCTTAACCAGATACAAGATGCCGTAGACGTTGAAAATGCAAAACAAAAATATTCTTTATATTTAGAGAATACCATCAATGTACTTAATATGTATGACGAATATGCACATCTCAGAGCTCCAAATGAACTGATCGATAAAATATTTGATATGATATGCAAAGCGTGGGATGTGCCCAACTGCAAACTCGGGTACTGGCTGTGCAACACGTTACGGGATTGTGGTGGACTAGATTTGTTAATAAATAATTGTGTGTCTAAAGACCAAGATCTACAGTTTTCCAGTGCCAGATTGCTAAAGCAATGTTTGACAACAGAAAATTGTGAATACGTATTGGAAAAGGGGGTGGATAAAGTCGTGCAAGTAGTATGCGAGTACAAGAAACAAATTAGCTCAGTGGATAAATTGAATGTAAGCTCTGGTGAGAAATATTTTTTAAATACTTACCTATAATGCTAAACAATTTTTTTTTAGATTCTGAACGGAGTGATGAATGTATTGATTTTACAATGATGTGTGTTTTTTTTTTATTTTTTTATTTTTTTATTTTTTTATTTTTGTGTCTGACGACAACATTTGGAGCAGTAAAAATGCTTTGATTTTGGACTTCAGCCCCTCTTTAAAAGGAAATCGAATCTAGTTGGTACTTTGGGGGGTCAAAAGTTAAAATTTTTCAATATTTTTTAAATGAGTCGGGAAAAACATAAAAAAAATGACGGAAAAACGGGATTTTTTACGCAAAACCAGTTTTCGACAAAATCGAATTTTTTATTTTGCTATAACTCAAAAACTAATAGATGAAAATACTTGAAACTTTCACCAAATGTTTATATTAGCGTTCTCCATACATAGGTAAATTTTCAAAGAATTTTGACTTTTTTTGAGCTATTTATAGACAATTGAAATTTTTAATTTTTTTTAGTATTTTTTTTTTAAATAACGATAAAAATTTTTTGGCCGGCCAGAAAATCTTGAAAATTTAATACAAGGTTTCTTATAAGTTGTTCTTAAAGTGATAAAAAAAAATCCGAAATCGTTAGTCACAATTTTTTTTTATAAGTGCTTAAAGTTCGAATTTATACGAAATATGTCAAAATTGCGAAAATTGGCAAGTAATTTTGTGGTTGAAAATTCGTAAAATTTTTACTTTTATAACTAAGTTTTGAAAATTTGATACAAGGTTCTCCATACATTTTTCTTCAATTATCTGTAAAAAAAACTCTACTGGATTCAGACAAAAAATTTTTATGAGTGTTTGAAATTTAAATTTTTACAAAACCGCGTTAAATAACGGTTTAGCCTCAAACGATTTTTGATATTTGTTGTTATTCAAACAGTATAAGTCGTAAATACTTGAAAATTTTACCAGTTATTTAGATTGCCATTTTCTTTACGTTATTTGATTTTCAAAACATTTTGACTTTTTTTGAGCTATTTATAGACAATTGAAATTTTCAAATTTTTTTTATTTTTTTTTTATAAATGTTGATAAAAAAAATTTAGGTGGGACAAATTACTTGAAAATTTAATTGAAGGGTCCACATAACTTGTTCTAACTCTCATTCAAAAATTATAAAAATACATAGGCACAATTTTTTTTTATTAGCATTTGAAGTTCAAATATTGACAAAAATTCGTCAAAATCATGAATATTTTTCACTATTTGGTAGTTAAAAATTTATAAATATTTTTCTATCAAAAGCTAAGAATTGAAAATTTAATACTATGCTGTCCATAAGTTAAGCTTAGAATAATTATAAAAAAGTTTGAGGATTGTTCAATTTAAAAAATTTTACGTGTGTTTAAAGTTTTAATTTTAATTTGAAATCAAAAATACACGTGTAAAATAACTTTTAACTAATAAATAATTTTCGATTTTTGTTATTTTTAAAAAATTACTTGACTACTTCCTTTTACTTTATCTTGAAAAATTTTTACTTAAATGTTTGAATTTGTTTCAAAATAGAATATATGATATAATTTAAATATAATATATCCTAGACTGACAAATCATCTCCGTTCAGAATCGTTTTTCGTATACAATGATACCTATCATTGCATTCAAATTTAACCTTCCCTAGTCTGAGGTCCATCCCACCCCCTAATGTACAGCAGAGCGATACTCACTTACCCACTTTTTTTAGTTTTTAATTATGATTAAAAAAAATTGCAAATTTTCAAATTCTGTTATAATATGAGATTACAGTGAATATTTACAAATTTTCTCTAGCTTAATCTTATTATTTTTTGTTTACAATGGATTTTTTTTTTTTTTAGGAATTCTTGAAAACTTATTTGAACACAAAAAAATTATGCGTAGCGGTGTATTACAACTCGGTGGTTTAGACGTATTACTTTACGAGTACCGAAACCGAGACATTGTGACACTGGAACAGTGCGCCAATGCTCTAGCGAACTTATCGCTGTATGGAGAACCAGAAAACCAAGATCATATGATAAGACGTAATGTACCCACATGGTTGCTTACGTTGGTGTTTAACACAGATGTTGACATAAAGTATTACGCTTTCTTAGCAATTGTGGTTTTGGTCACTAATAAGGAAGACAGGGTGACTATGATAAATCCTGAACATTTAAATTTGATTAATCCGTCTGTCACCACGCACATATCAACAGAATTTACTGCATCCAATATGGCTCCACATACTCTAGGCCAAAGTCAAAACTGGCTTAAGAAACTTGTCCCAGTTTTAAGTTCCACTTGTGAGGAAGCGTGCAACTTGGCTGCGTTCTATTTTTGCATGGACGCCGGAATCAAAAGGCAACGTGGTGTGACCAGCATATTCAAAGCAATCAACGCGATTGGACCATTAAAAAAAGTAGCCAGTTGTGGAAACATTATAGCATCTAAATTAGCAACTAAAGCATTACGATTAATCAATGATGGGGTATCCCACCAACTCAGTCGAAATGTCCCCGAATGGTCAGTAGACGACGTACATAAATGGGCCACACAAAGCGGTCTTAATGAGTACGCCAATAACTTATCGGAAAATCTTGTTGATGGTGATCTTTTATTGCAAATGACCGAGGAAAACTTGAAAAATGACATCGGAATAAAGAATGGAATTATGATAAAAAGGTTGGTAATGCGTATGACGTAGTCATTTACGTCATATCACAACCAGGGTTTGAAATCGAAATGAAATATTAAAATTTTAATTTTAATTTTTTTGTTTCAATATAAAATAATATATTAATTTATGATTTTGATGCTGCACATTATCAAATTATTTATTTTGTAATTTGTAGTTTGTGTTTTAAACATAATTATTCTAATTATTAAAATACTACTTAAATTTCTACTATTTTAATTTTAATTTCTATCTTTTCGAGCACATGAAGGATCTTCGTTTATGTGAATATGAAAGAAAACTATATACTACCTATAATATATAAACGATATTAGTTATTATTTACCAATAAACGATATTATAGAATTATTTAATAAAAAAAATTTAATAATTTTTTTTAAACTTGAATATACAAATTTTAACGATTACCTATTATTTTGATATTAATCAATAATTTTAATTTTTTCAACATAAATATTGATTTAATTTAAAATTACATTTTAATATTACTTTTGATTTCTTAGAAGACTTTTAAAGATTATTATTGATATTTCAATTCAATTTTGAGTATTTACAACACAAGTATTGTTGATAATATTATCACGTGGACGTGGATCGACCCATTTATATAATATTAATAGGATCAATACTATAATTTGAAAGCATTTTCTTCTTATTTTATATCTTATAACTATTAATTACTTTATCTAGTATAATAGTTAGGTGAAATATTATATATTATGGTGCTTCAGTATGTATTTTTTAATTAAAAAAATGTGTGGTCTTAGCATAAAATATTTACTTTATCAAAAATAAAACTATTAACAATTAATATAAATAATTACACCATATCACCATTTAATTTAGTATTTTAAATGTTGAGTATAGAAGTATAATAATTATTGTTTTGGCTTTTTAATAATGTGTGTGTGTTTTTTTATGTCCACCTGTCGTCGTCTTCAAACAGTTCAAACGTTAACGTCTGATATTAAATTGTATTCAGCTTATACTAATTTAAATTCTTTAGTTTTTACAAAATGTTATCAGATGAATAAGACTGTATATGGTAATGTTACCACGGAATAGCCAGGAGGCTCACTTTTCTTATATTACATGGGTTCTTATGGGGTATAGATTTGCATACCGGTTGGTCTATCAGTGTAGCCTGTATAAAAGCAATACAAATACAATTATCAATACAACTTATTGTTGATATGATAAATATCGTACATGACATTATTATTTTATAATATTAACAATTTTTAAGTGTTAAAATATTTATTTTTTCTAGCTATAGGGGTACTTATAAACTGAACATTTTATCGATTTTCGTATACTCTTTAAGTGAACCTTCTGGTTATTCTGAGATATTATCGCGATAGTCACAGGTGAATGTCAACATACGAAACCTAAATTAGAAAATGTTGATAATTTTAAAAACAATGGGAACATTAATTAGTTAATATTGAAATTAACAGAATGATTTTAGTGAATATTAACACACACTCAATTTGTTTGGTTAATAATAATAACAATCTTGATTCACAGGAATAAAGTTCAATTATAATACAAACAATTTGACAGTAGGTATATGTAGTAAGTAAACAAAGTATATAAATATATATTAAAAAAAATATCGATAATGTTATATAAAATACAATATATTTAATTAATCAATGAACTACCTACTGTTATTAGATAGATTTATTAATAAATTTTATTCATATAAAATTAAAAAATATGATACCTAATATTAATCATTTTTAATTTTAATTAGGTTATTTATTGTAACAAGACAAACTTTCGTAACATTTTGAATTGCACAAAATGTCAATATTTTTATTTCTACTTTTTTTGTTCCGTGTATTTAGTTATGAAATGTATTACATCGACGTCTACCCTTGCCTACTACTTTTTGAATTAGGAATAAAAGCTATTGTAGTTTCAATGACATTTGTCAATCAATTAATACTTCGTCAATTTATGTTAAATTTTATTTGAATAATGATAAGTGATTTCTGGAGTATATATAATATATATTACAAAATTATATAACACTTTTTTTTAAGTAAATTAATATAAATCAATGAGATTTATTATAAATTTATAACTAAAGTATAAGTTTTTGAGTTTAACAATAAAATGTATTAAAGGTATTAACTAATACACAATAAACTAATATTTTAAAATATTATATTATATTATTATTATAACAATTATTATTGTCTTCCTAACGCCAAAAGAGAATTTAACTTATTACAACATAGATGGTAGATTAGGATACACGTGAATTATTTGAATTTAAGAGGATGATATTTATTTATTATATTTTAATAATATGATCTGTATATTATATCAATAAATTTGGTGTTCTTCTATACATTCACCAGTGACTGTCAATATTCACAAACTATGGACATTCATAATAGTAATATTATACAATCACAACGATACTTAAATAAAAACTGTATAGAAATATAAAAATTAAATTTTAATTTATATATTTATCAGAACTGTAAAGTATTTGAATATTTGAAAGTATATATTATACTAAATATGAAAAAACTGACGAATCTTATTTATACATAATACATAATGTTTGCAGTATTAAGACTTTTTCAATAATCAGATTTTAACTTTTAAGTACGACTAAGATTTGTGTCTGTTATTAAAAAATAGTTGATTTCTGTATCAGCTTGTTAGAAGTATGATGAACAAGACAGACTTCATCAAGTATTCTGTTTGACACACATCGTAATAACTTACAGTATAACCGATGACACGTTTTAATTACCTTCTCATTTTTTTTTTTTACTTTTCTGACTAATATTAATCAGAATATTTTTACCTAAGATTCATATTGAAGTATTTATGCTTACACATTTTTAATATAATTCATTCTGTAATCTGTAAACTGTCAAAATATATTATGTTAAAAATAATTTATCGTTACAATACATGGGTAATTCAATTGATAACTGTCTATATATTAATACTTTTCAATATTTATTCAAATTATATTAGTTCTATCAAACTCGTTTTATCCAATATATATCATATATTATGTTTAATATATTGTAATAGTTTGTAGTTATATTATTCTGTTATAGTTTTCGTCTGCTTATAGATAATCAAAGTTTTATTCAGAATGTATGCGTTCACCACGTCATTGTGAATATTAAACATAAAAATAATATCCTAGATTATCCAGCCGTGCTGCGTGTAGTTAGTCTAAATTTTGTTTAGATTTGGCTTACAATGCTTACATCTCAACCATAAAGTTTTGTATTCAGCACAATATCTAAGCAAATGTTATATTATTTATTGCTTTTAGATTTATGAGAGAACTGGACAATTTAAAACAATCAGCCGACTACAGTAGTAAAGATCCAACTGGTGTGCAGTCGCTACTCGAGTCGATCGGGCAAAAATATACCGTGTACACATATCCCATGTTGAATGCAGGAGTTAACAGGAATTCGATCAGGTTGACTGATTTTCAATATTTTAATCATTCCTTTACATAGTACTAATATATTTATATATTTATATGTGAATTATACGTAGTATATTATACATTTAAGATTCTAAGCGTATTAATTTTACAATAATGGTTTTTTTTTGTAGTAAACGATAAATTGTTGTCGATAAAATGCTTTGGTTTTAAAAAATGAGCGTGATTTTAGATGAAAAATTGGATCTAGTTTATATTTTAAAAAGATCGAAATTAAAAATCCTCAATATTCATTTTTAAAATCGGGAAAAACAAACAAGAAACTAAAAAAAAAAACCAGAGTTTTTACACAAATCCAAATTTTGACAAAATCGGTTTTCCTTTTAAATAATCATAACCATAGATACTTGAAATACTCTCATAAAATGTTTATATTGTCATTTTCTATTTACTATAAAATTATCGAAGTATTTGGACTATTTTAAAGTTATTTATAAACATTTCCATTTTTTTTTATATATAAATGACGATTAAAAATTATTTACTGGGTAGAAATGTTTAAAAATTTAAAAAATTTAATTTAATTTAATTTGAAAAAATTAGTGAAAATTATTTTGTACTTATTAATTCATAAAAGCTTTATTTTTATACCTATGATTTTAAAATTAAATACAAGATTCTGTATAAGTTTTTCAGACTTTATAAGAAAAAATCTACTGGAAATCCAAATTAATTGTTTATGACCATTTATATTTTATTTATGACATTTGATATTCACCTTTAAAGTAATTATTTTCTTCAAATAATTTTTGATATTTTTCAGTGTTTCAAACAATAGATACTTGAAATTTTCACTAAATATTTATATTATTATATTTTCATCATATTATTATGATTATGATTTTTAATTTAATTAACTTTTTTTTGTTTTTTCCATAAATTTTGATAAAAATATTAACTAACCAATTATTGATTCAAAATTCTTAAAATTTTATACAGTATTCCACAACATTTATTCTTATACCTTTATAAATATATTAAAAATATATATGAGGGAAATTTTTTTTTATATGCCTTTAGAGTTAAAACTATTAACTATATTAACCATTAAATTTTAGCGTCAAAACCGCTAAAAAAATGCTAACTATTTTGTAATTAAAAATTCATAAACATTTTTCTTTTTGTATCTAAGTTTTTTCCTACTGAAAATTTTTACTTTTGACATCCCCCCAAAGTATCAACTAGATTCATTTTCTTTTCAAAGAGGAGCTAATTTCTAAAATCAAAGCACTAATACAACTCAAAAATGTGATGACAGACACAAAAAAATAAATAAAAAAGTCATTCCGTTCAGAATCTAATCTATCCCTTTAGCATATATTTACACATTATAAAAATATACATAAATATATTATGTTGATATATTATATTATTAAATTTTTAATAACGTTTTGTATTATACATTTAATAATTATTTAGATATTGATCAAATAAGTATAGACAAAAATCATATTATTATCATTATTATTTATTTATAATATTTAATCATTTTATACAACTTATTTTTTGAACACTTATCTATATGTAATACATATAGATACAGTAAATATTGAACATTTAGTTAAAACGAATATATTTTTGTCACACATGGTTCAATTCGTAACCTAATCGCTCAGATTAATTTTCCATAAACAATGAATATATCTTTGAATTCAAATTTAACAGAACTATAATAATTTTCAAATAGCCTTCCCGATAAGTGAATTAATACTAATAAGATTTAAATAATTATTCAGAGAATTAACGGCGGATCAGATCGTAGACAATTGCGGAATCACAAACAACATACATCAAAGTCATATACGATATTTAATTGAAAGTAAATATTTTTATTAAGGAAATAAAAGAAATTAAATGTTAACCAGTGTGAATTTGTAAATTATATAGAAATTCATTCGATGG
Source organism: Schizaphis graminum (assembly GCA_020882235.1). Lineage (NCBI taxonomy): Eukaryota > Metazoa > Arthropoda > Insecta > Hemiptera > Aphididae > Schizaphis > Schizaphis graminum. Next base: position 72,371 of record JAJFBB010000017.1, on the reverse strand, counting down.
AATCGTCATTGGATGTATTTATCAGTTACAGGCGATCGAATGGATCTCAGTTGGCAAGGTAAGCATCATATTTTACATATCTATATTTATTGGAACAAGAATACAACTGTATAATAATAATATAACATTATAACGATGATGTTTTATGAAATAATAATACTTAATAATTATATTATTGTATAAATAATAATAACTGAAATTATATTTGCAGTTTGATCAAAAATTACCTAGGAATTCGAAACTATCGAGTGTTTATCGACGTGGTACGTTTGGAAAATGGAAATTTTGGCCATAACCTATTAAATCATTTAAGACAAGCGAAAAACTTCGTACTTATATTAACTCAAGGTGCGTTGGACCGATGTGTTGGCGATAACGAGTGCAATGACTGGGTTCACAAGGTAAAATAGAACACCTCGCAACGCTACACATCAACAGTATACTGTATAACTTATTTGTAGGAAATTGTGAATGCGATGCAGAATCGGCTGAATATAATTCCCATCATAGATGAAAAGTTTACTTGGCCAGAACTGCTTCCAGCGGATATACGTGATTTACGAACGTATAATGCGATACAGTGGTCACACGAATTTCAGAAGGAATGCATAGATGCCATCTCAATGGCTATTCGTGGCGATTTGAATGCCGCCTAGATAAGGCTAGTTCTGGTCTTTCATCATACCTGTCTATAGTGATGGGTGGTTAATCCATTGTCAAGGGTAATTCTATTATAGTCGTTCTGAATATCACCGAACGACCGAACTAAACTATGGGAATCGCCTACCATCACATGCTGGCTACCATATGACTGTCTCTATAAAATGGATATCAATTTAAAACAGCAGAGCATATTAAACATAATACACATTACTAATATCATATTATATTACTATTATTACAAAAACACACATTAATATACCAATTTTTATAACATTGTATTCACAAAATAAAATTATAAAATACATCTATATTAATAAAAGGAAATATTTGTGCATGTGTATGGTGTTAGCAATTTTAGCCATGTCTATTACACTCTCGATTTAGAAATTTGGTCCATAGCTAATCCTATAGGTACCCGAGTACATTTTTAAGTAAATTTTTTAATTTTGCATTTTAATGAGGGATAACACGGCGATTTATTGGAAAAACGAATATTATTTATTATCAATGTATAATGTATATTAATTTTACACTTAATTAATTAGCAAAATTATATTACTTTAAATTTCACACCAACTAAAACTCTCACAGTAATCGATTAATAAAACAACTATCCTCCACCTCGCTTTTCCCGGTAATGTACTTAGAAGATTAAAAATACTGTGGCTTAGAGACCTACTAAAATAAAAATGATAATAATACCTACTTAAAAAGTACCCGATTGGGTGATACTGCTGAGTGCCTGTCCATAAAATGTTAATCTCCTGTCATTAATAATTATTTACGATCAAATTTGCTTATTATACTATAGTTATTGTATAGATTGTAATTATTTTAAATAAATGAAAAAGTTATATATTTAAAATATTATGTACCTATATATTATAATAAATATTTATATTTTCATTTATTTAAAATAATTTATAATCTATACAATAATTAATATAATAAGCAAATTTGATAGTTTTTTTTTTTGTTTTTTCGTATAAAAACGCGGCGTATTACGTCCATCATGTATATCTACTCCGATATAAGACAATGAATTCAATTTGACAGAAAACGCGGAGGAATACGCTGTGTCTAGCCCCGGCCTAACGTTCATTTTCTTTAGGTACACATCTATACTACGTTTATATTATGATTATGATGGCGTTAAAATCGTTTAAAATTAAACCGTTTTAATAGTTAATACGCTCGCGCTATGTAGTTTAAGAATTTAAAACCGTTTTTTATGATTATTATGCTTAAACCGATTTATATAAATGTACACGCAACTAGACATAAGGTTACAAAGAATTGCCTATACACAACTCCTCAGAAATGGTCGTGCTGCAGTCCCCTTAACTGTAAGTTAAAATTGTGAAAACACAGATGTACTCCATGTTTCCACAAATCATGCTGTATACTACTTTTATATTTTAATATTTAATTTCCCGTGCGTCTGTTATGAATGTGGACTTCTAACGACTTAACTATCTTCAATAAAAGATAACAATATATATATTATTCCCTGCAGGAATACGAATTTGTATTTATAGTTTATTATTTGAAAACCTATAAGTTGATAATTGAATAATTGATATACATAGAGTGGCTTACACATGAATTCAGTATTTGCTCACAAAAATCTAATATTTTTTGTTTACTTAAATGATAACCATTGGTTACATATTATATTTACTATTATAAGAACATGGAATATAAAATTATTTATTATGTTAAAAAAAAAATTATTCACAGCCATAATTTACTTTCTTAATATTCTAAATATATTTGTGATATAAACACATAAAGACTAATACCAGTGGTGTGCAGTCAGGGCAAACAAGGTAAACGGCGCATGCCTAGATAAAAGTAAAAAGAAAAGGTTAGGTAATATAAAATTTCATTGCTCATGATTCAGAAGAATTTACAAATACAATAATATTTTACCACCGCACGCCACTGACTAATACCAATCTTAACAATATTGGATTTACATCGATTTTTAAACACTTGTTGAATCTATCTCTAATTTTCTAGTGTTTGAGAAAAAATATTCCCAGAATTAATAAGTGGAAAATTATTAAATTATTCATTGTAATTATTGCAATGTTCATATCATATTTTTCAACTGAAACAAAATAGAAAAATATAGAGTAATACAATAATTTTAACCTGATTAAAGTCATTTAATATAGCTAGTAACTACTATTATATATAGCAGGGGTGGCCAAAACGAGGCTTGCGAGCCGCATGTGGCTCTTAAATAAATTTCATGCGGCTCTTGAACCAAACTTAGACTAAAATTAAATGTAAATAAATGTTCTTTCATTTGATTTAAAATAAAAAATCTATCTCCATTTATTCGTGGCTCACCTCGAATAAACTTTATAAATTTGTGGCTCCCAAAGTTAAGATTAGTGGCCACCCCTGATATTTATATATAATACATTTTGTATATTTTAGTTACACATTAATATTATACAATAATATATAATACACGACATTATTTCATAATTATTTTGGCATGATATATTGTACCTATAAAATTATAAAATGTATTAAAGTTTTTATGTCAGTTAGGATTTTTTTCACAGGAATCGTGCAAGAATACAATTACGTATGGCACGTTGGATGGACATAACTTTGAAAATATCTTGAAACAAGTACTCACCTGCCCTTAAAATATTACATTAGTATTCTATACCCATTTTATATTATATACTTATATTGTGTTTCATTAAGTAGGTAGGTATCTATTTTTTTAACAATATAAAAATATAATTTTTATAATTAATTTTTTCAATAATTTCAAACCTCTAGTTATACTTAAATATATTTAATATAATAAACAGGGCTCGGAGATTTTATAGCACTAAAAATAAATAAAATATGCGCTATAATATGTCTTAAAACATGAAAAATACCTTGCAAAAATAAAACTTATATTTATTAACTTAAGATTATTTATGAATTAATAGGTAAATTAATTTGGTAATTAATTAAAAATTAATGTTTGTTTACATTTTTTAATTACTAAAATTACTTGAATTAAGCATGGTGACTATTCAAAATTATCTGGAAATAAAAAGAAATTAAAATAAATAATTTTACCTGAGTTACACTGTATGATTAAATGTTTTAATATGAACGAAAATGTGGGTTTTTTTCATATTTATTAAAAAATAATAATAATTAAAATAAATGACAAAATTTTTATAATTTTCATACTACATAAACTAGGTTTATGAAAATACAAAATAAAACGTTTTTATTATGCAAATTAGCAAAAATAGCATTATAAAATTTCATATTTAGGCTCCCTGGTTCATAAAACAAATTTATAGCTCGCTCTGCTATTTTTATCTGTATCCTATAATAATTAGCAAATGCTATAAAATCCGAGCCTTGATAATAAATATATAAAAAAATTGTGGTCATAATTTATACTCAACTCAAGCTTATTGATGATTAATAACTAAATTAATTATCGTTATTGTTCATTAAATTATTTATTTATTACTCTTGAGCGAAATAGTCACGTTATATGTACATTCTGCAGGTAAATCTGAGGAATATTTTTTTCTTGGATTTGATATATATTATATACTATATCATAGTATCTTAACAAAATTATAAGAACATTGTAATGATCGATACTTTTTATTAATTTATTAGTAATGAAGTTCAGCTATTGATTATTGATTACAAAAAAAAAATACATAAAAATATCAATCCAACATTTGGTCAATTATTAATTTTAAATATTATGAAAATGTTGATGAAGTAATATTATAGGAATAATTTGTGAATATTAAACAATATTCATTCAAGAATTCAAGATTATTTTCAATATCCATTTAATATTGGTACAAATAATATCAATGCGTGATTGTAAATTTAATATTAAATCAATTATATTCGGTGGCCAAATAAAATTGCTGGATATTAAAAATTTACATTCAACTCACATGTAATATCTATTCAATTTTATAATTTAGAATGAATTGTTCATACAGTATTAAAACAACATTTTTTGGTGTTTGGGAAAATTTTAAAATTTAATATAAGATTCTTTAAAAAATTTTCTACTTATATTTAAAAAGAAAAGTTTATCGGAAGGTTTACAAACAAAAATTCACTATTACATTTGTTAACTATAGTAAAAAAATTATGAAATCGAACTACTGGAAGTATGTTTAATTTTCTTTCGCTTATTGAACTAAATATATGAAAAAAATTGTTGCTTTACGGAATTTCATAAAAATTAAATAATGTTTTTAACATATTTGGATATTCCTTACCTACTGGCTAATATCTACATTACCTTTTGCTTAATATCTAGCGATTCCAATTTTTATGTCAGTTTTGAATTTTAAATAGTTAATACAATTCAACAAATTATCTCACTAAAAATTAAAATACGTCATCGTCTAGTAATTCTTCATGTTTTGGCTATTTTGGAATCTGTTATTAAAAAATACATAAAACTTCTAGTGGTATGCCAAAGCCGTGGTACTGTGACAACGAACATTTACCTATGCACCGATGCTATACTTATCGCCGAACACGCTAAACCACGAATTACAAGCTGATGATTATCTAACGTCATGCGCATACCTAGTTGCGTACAATAATACTTTAACATGAATAATGAATAAACATAAAAGATAAAATAATAATTTGTTTATATATAGTTATAACTATTTGATCAATACCTAAATAATTATTAAATATAATATAGAAAGTTATTAAAAAAAAAAGGAAGTGCGATCATTGAAATATTGAATGGTTTCTTCCCTCGAACTTTTTCATGTATTAATTAAGATAGTAAGATACGTCAGATTTGAGGATATAATTACTGAGTTCGCTGAGTTCAAAGCCCGCAAAATAAAATTTTAACTTAAAAAAAAAAATGTGGACAAGTGGGTATCGCTGTGCTGTATAGTAGAGATGGAGAATAGATCACTGGTTACTATAGGTATAATGGAATTTGTCTTGAGCAAAATATTAAAGCCGTGTACACGGTATTTGAAGAGATAACAAATAACAAAAAATAAAATTATAAAACAAAGTCTAATTTATAGGTAGCTAAATTATAATAAGACGTATTTTTAGTAGCCATTTTCCTCCAAAAATGAGATACCGTTTTCCTCCACCATCCATTTTCCTCCGAAAAAATAAAAGGTTGATTTCCATTTTCCTCCACATTATTTTTTACTAAAATTATGAATAATTTCCTCCAATATTTTAGCCAGTATCGTAGTGTTGCGTTCCGAATAATAAAGATAGAATATAGCTATGATCACAGTTTGCGCGGATCTGTTGATTCAATTCTGGTCGCTTGATTTATAGGTATGTGAGTACAAAAAGTAAAATAATTATTCATATTATGTCTAATTTTATTTTCTTTAAATAGGTATTCATTTGTTGCTTAAAATGTCCTATAATTATAAAAAATAAAATATATAATATTATATACTGTAGTGATTTTACTATATTTTATATTTTATACTTTACATATCATCTGGATGCATTATCATTATTCTAACAACAAATGACGATTTTATTATTTTATTTATTGGAGAAAAATGTAAAGTGGAGAAAAACAGTATCTTGTTTTTGGAGGAAAATGGACCCACCCTTTTTGTTTACTGAATATTTATTTTTAATGTTATTGTGAGTATTTTAAAAATTAAAAAAGGAAATTGTTCAATCCACATTTAATGCGTAAAAACTTGACATTAACGTTCAAATTTTTGTATAAAGTAATACGTTTAAATTCGTGTTAAAAAAAAATAACTCGTTTCTCTAGACTTTTTTTATAATTTTATAAATCTTTAAATAAAACTTCGAGAAGGTATATACATAAAAATTATACTATATTAAAATATTAAAAATACTGAAGGATTTTATTATATAAATTTAAATTAAAATAATTAATTTTCATTCTTCCATAAAATTATAAAAATGGAAAATAACCTATTAATTTAACAAAATTGTATATAATTAAAATTTAATATAAAATGACCAATTTCTATCATTTCTATTTTTATAAGTTATAACATTTTATCATAAAGGAGTTTAAATTAGTTATTAGGTATCAAATATTTCTGATATTCAAACAATTTCCTATTATTATTATATTAATATTTTGTGATGGTAAGTAAGTGCTCCATCTGCACTAATGCACTTGCATAAATCAGAGCCTGCAAACTGCTGTAATTGATTTTATATATATAATATATGTAGATACTATGTAGTACCTATTACCACGTGCGTCGAAGCATATTTCCGGCAGTCGTCATAACCGCAAATTTTACACCGTTCAATACCGCACACATTTATTCTATTGTTAAAAATGGAAATTTGAAAGGTCGAATGTTCAAAACCTCACACATTTGATTCACAGTTAAAAATTTAACAGCAAAATCATAAAATTGTTTTTCATCTGGACAAAATCCAGGAACATTTTTAACCATAATCCCGGTTGTGAATTTTTATTATTGTATTATATATATATATATATATATTGAAATAGAACTGACTTTTCTGTATAATATCTAGAAAGTTTAATTTTTATGATTTTGTGATCTTGCTTAAAATTATGATTAACTGGTGTGCGATACTAAACGGTATACCTATAATGTTATTTTATACGTTATTAATATAGATAATATGAGCGGTTTTGAACAACGACCTTTTTTTGAAAGTTTTTAGTTATAAACGACCCCTTATTTCGGACCCGAGATACCTAGGTAGTACACTGCTGGTTTTAACACCACCTATTGGCTGGGTGGCATATTGAATGACGATATAGATAGTGTGCATGTTAGCTATGTATAGGTACCAATTTTGTGTCTCACAGCGATTATTGCCGAATCATAGTCAGTCAATAATCAATACAAAATAACTGAGAATATTTAAATTTAATACATTATTTATAAATGTAATTTTTAAAACATTTCACAGTAAATAATTCAATTATATAAAATATATTAAATACATAATTTTTAAAAGTTAAAATTTCATATTTGTGTGAATACTTAATATAAATTAATAATACTTGATAAGATATAGTGGTAGACGATAGTAGATATTTGTGCGCGCATGCGTGTGCGGAGTTTGAAATTAGCGGTGGACACAACCGGCACATATCACCGGCCAGTTTTCGTTGTTCAGATTGGCTATACTGTTCCGTGGCTGATCCGCTGAACGATATGCAATTTTATAGAAATTGTATCCAAGGTTTAATATCTATAAACCTAGGACTTTATCGTTCATTTTAAAGCACAATAAAATATCTTTAATCGTGTTTTAGATACTCGAGACTCGTTCAATTGAACTTGTTCTTTGGCGAAAGACACATCTCTATTGCCGATTAAATTTCAGTTGTAGTTTTATGTTCTAACTAATGTTCCGATTGTTATTATAAATACATTTTATTGTCTTATTTATTTTCCTCTCTATATAATTTCATTTAGTTATTACTTATTAATATTCTATTCGTTGTCGTCAGCTTTTAAATCTGCTTTGTAATTTACCAATACAATATTCTTCACTACACCGCGTACTTAACTTTATCAAACATCCAGGTAAGTAAAATTTTTTTAAATAACTAAATATATTTTATACAAAAAATAAATAATATATTTAATTTATTAAATAGAGTTAGTTTTATCATTGTTATAACAGTAATTAATTTCTCAAAATGTATAAATAATTTTAAAAATATTATTTACATAATTTGAATCACCCAAGCATAAAATATATTAATATTATAATTTTATTAAGAATCTTTAAAGCCAAAGTTATTTTTGTGATAGTATACCTATTTTAAGTAACAATATTATATTAATTTAGGTTAAAATCTAGTTTAGGGGCCAAGCGATTTTTCGAATTTTTTTTATCGAAACTCATGTATCTCATCGAGTTAAGAACGATGGTGCAATCAGAATTTGTCGCTCTCATTTAGTTTCGAAGTTATGGCCTTCCAAAGTTTTCGATTTTACGTGTATATGCATGCGCGCAACATAACTATAATGATGCGCGGAGGACCATTTTTGTTATTTTTTTGTACTTACGTATACGGTGCACCTTTTTTTTTTTTTTGAAACTTATGTAGTTATGTAGTATGTACCCTGTGACCTACTTGAGGTGGTGTTGCATAGCAAGTCGAGGGATATTTTCGATTTGCGGAGCGCAGCGACGGCGCCGAGGAGCGTAGCGACGAGTGCCAATACACGCGTAATCACTGCAACTTTGAATTGCCATATGGCAATATGGCAATTATTATTTATTTATATAGTACATATTATTTATTATATATAATATCAATTATAATTTGAAAAATACGTAAGATAAGATAAAAATTATTAAGTGTTTATAATTATATCATTATAGTAATGTTGCGTGCATGCGTATAAACATAAAATCTAAAACTTTGGATGGCCATAACTTCGAAACTAAATGAGAGCGACAAATTCTGATTGCACCATCGTTCTTAACTCGATGAGATACATGAGTTTCGATAAAAAAAATTGAAAAAATCGCTTGGCCCCTAAACTAGATTTGTTCCTTAATTTATAATAATTTTAGATTCTGAGCAAAGCAAAAGTGTATTGGTTTACAACGATGTTTGTTTTCTTTTGCCTGATAAAAGAAAACTTTCATTATTCGTCTTTCACTTCGAGGGTATTTTCCGATAGTAAATTGATTCTATTTGATAATTTTGGTAGGTCAAAAATAAAAATTCACAGTATTTTAAAAAAAACAGGATTTTAAATTTTTATGCAAAATCAATTTTTGATCAAATCTTATTTTTTTGCCATAAAAAATCAAAAATTATGTCAATAATTACTGTAGATGAGATTTGAAATATTTATAAAATATTTATATTAGCATTTATTAAACATGAAATAACTTTTAAATAATTTTGGCTTATTTTTCGCTATTTTCAAATTTGTAGTTATCACCCGAGTGGTTATCCTAGTGCGTCCCATTTAATTTAGAGGTAGGTATTTAATAATTATCGAAGTTAAAATTAAATGTAATTACCCTGCCATTTCTAGTACTTCACAATCATAGCTGAAAAAATTAAGCACTTATAAATTATTATAGTTGTAGATTTGAAAGGGCGTGGACCAATTATTGCGTCTAAAATAAAGTTTCAACAGTTTACAATATATTATAAACACTAAAATGTTTGAAAATTAAAAACTTATTTATCGATCAATTGATTACTGATTAAAGTGTCTGGTTATATAATATATTTTATAACAGTATCGGGAATTTCACCCGATATTATTAAAAATAATATTATTATAAACAAGATAAATTAACATAATTAATAAGAGGCGATAATCCGATACGAAAACGTAGGAATCTGCAACAGATACGGCCCGCGCCGTTTTTGTACGTTTCAAGCATAGACCTCTATAGGAATATATAAGCATAGATCTTTATAGGTCTATGGTTTCAAGTCACTCTTGTTTTAACACTAAAAAATAAATTCATTCTTAAAATATCAGATTTTGAATATTTTTAAATAATGTTTGGACTAGTTTGTAATAAAACTTTTGTTAGAAAAAAAAATTAAAATTGAATACTTGGAAACAATATAGAAAAATAACGTTTTTGTAAACCTTGATCAAAAGCGTAATTATCAAAAATGTTAAAAAGACATGGATTTATTTTTGTATATTGAATAACGTTTTCAATGTTACAAAAAATTCATTACAAATGTAATGCAATTAATAAAATTTAAAAAAGTTAAAAAAATAATTAAAATAGTTTTATTATGTGAGCAATAGCTGTCAAATATTGATCCTGTGTTCGTTGAGTTAAGCCACCACTATACATTTTATATAATTTGTCTTGAATGTTTTCGTAGGTTTTTTTTTTATGTATAAAATTAGTCCATTTATTAGTAAAAATTTATCAGACGATAAAGTTTATTTAGTATAGTCTACTAATAATATTAGGGAGATTTAATATATGTTATATTTTTTTATTAAAAATTAAATAGACGTATTTTGGTATTTTTTTCAGATAATTTAATTTTCAAAATATTTTTAGGTATAATTTTTTAAAATTTTAAAATATATAATAATATATTGTAATACATTTTTTAATACAAAAATAAATCTGTCTTTATACATGTCTTTTTTATCGGTGGCCAACATTTTTTTCAAACATAAATGCTGAAAATTTTTAGTCAATAAACTATACATTCACCACTAAAATATTTCTACTTTTAAAAATTGGGGGGGGGGGTCCGAACCCCATGGTCCCCTCTCAGATACGGCTTTAGATTCATCTGTATAATGTACCTACTCTAAATATTAACAAAAAAATAATTACACACATTATATAATATACATTTCTATTTAATTAAGTAATATTAAGCAATAGCTATAATAGACAAACTTTTTAGTTCAGTTAAAATAGTTAAATTACAATTTTGGATCAACAAAAGAATTTAAGTACATGAGTAGCTGCTTATAATTTCATGTAACTATAACTGGATGTCTAGATACGATTTATAAAATTTAAAAAAAATATATTATTATATGAGTGTTATTAAAACCTGTCCAAAAGAATAACGAAAAATAATGAATATTTACACATACCTATATAGCGTATTATTAAGTAATGAAATACATTATTCAATAATAATACATCGATATTTAATAATAAGCAGTAAATCAGTTAAGTATGATAAAAAATAATAGCATAAAAAAATAAAAATACATACGTTCACATGCATTTTTAATATGCCGCCGTAAATTTTATACTTCGAATAACGTCAGTAGACAAGGAATGATGCGGGGTGATTGAAATATTTAGGGGACTATCCGACTATGAGACAACCTGTATAATCTATAAATCTTTCCTCAGATCATATTTTTATCTATGGATCGTACAACAAATTAACCGACCATCTCAATGTAATATACATAATATGTATATAATAATAATAATATTTGATAACCATAACCTATAACTGTTATATGTTCATAAAATATTAAAATCATAATTATTCGTAATTATTGTTTTAATTATACGTGAGTGACGTGACACGTCTTATAAAATGTGAGTAATAATAATTAAAAAAAAAAATCAGGTAAAAAATTAATTATCACAATTTAACAATTTTTTAACAGTTCAATATCTAGAATCTAGATCTTCGTCAACATTTTGCTACTTATGGTCAGTTATTTTTTCATATATTTGTTTTATCATACATTTCATCATATTTTGATAAGGTTCAAATTTCACACAGCTCGCCATATCCTTCAATTGTTGACTTGCTAATCTGCATGTATATAACAAAAATACAATAAGTAATACATACAATAATTTTCACATGGCTTGACGGCTTGGGTGAAGCGGGCGTCCAATACTAGTTAAGAATAAAAGGATCTTGTAAAATAGGTAAAAGGCTAAGGTGGTAAGTTTCTATAAATCATTTCATAATTTTTTTTATAAATAGTGTTTATGATTATGTGTTAAGGCAACCATTGTGATACTGTAATACTGATAAATGGTAATAGAAATGCAGATAAGAGGCACTGTCTCTATACCATAGAGTAATATAGAGATGCTGTTCAAATAAAACTGTTGAAACGCAGTTAGACTCCCTTTTACGTGACGTGCTAATCGTGTTATACTGCTATGTACATAACAGATATCAGTTTTCACTATAGTAGGTACTATATGATGGTAACACTACAAAATGGAATCTAAGTGCGCATCAATCTACCATACGGGCCTTATAAAGAAACGGCCACTCTATACTATTCTATTCTCTAGGCGTTCGTAATTTAATCTAAATTACAATAACAGGGTGATAGATCGTCATTGATAATAACCAAATTATAAAAAAATTTGAATTACTCAAATTACCGTACTTTTCTTAAATTTTGTATCGGTCCGTCCGCATACCGTACACATACCAAAATTACTGTATGCCCCCAACCAGGTCCGTACGTATGGCAACAAGTATCGTACTACAAGTACTATCAGCGAACTATAACTATGGTCAGTGAAAGTATCCCCCCAATGATAAAAGTGTACCCCCTTCTTCATTGCGGTCGACGGTCCATGGTCGATTCCTATTTTTTGGTGTAGAATGGCTTATTTGTTTGCTATAATATAATCAATAGTACCTAATACTAAAAAACTCCAAATGTGTTTGTTTTTTTATTACTTATTACTTTATAGGTACTATATAAAGTCTATAGATTTATAATTTATATAATTTTAAATATGTATTTCTAATAATGAAGCGTATGTGAACTACGAAGTGTTGACACAGTATGCAACAGTCACCAGTACAAAGCACAGGTACCGCAACGATTGGTCTACATCTACAATTCTATATGCGTCATGCACTGTTACAACCATAGACATATGTCTATGGTCAATGGTCACAACCGCCATCCGTGGTAAAGACGCCACACCGTCGACTTTCCCTCCAACGCCGCAAAGGCACAAGGCGGGACGGGAAGACAAGTCGTGTGCGGTGTGCGAGTACTGACCGCCAGCGGTCTCCCTCTCTTCCGACATATTCTATTTTTCTCATTCCAAGAACTCCGCAACACCAATTATGTACGTTTTTTTACTACCTTCATAACTATCATGATAAAAAAGATAACACATTTACACTTCTTCAACAAATTAAAAACTTTTTAATACGAATTGTATTTACAACTTATTTAGAACTATTCAACATCATGTCGAAATGTTGAAAATATGTGAATGAGATGTGAATATTTTTTTTTGTACTATTCAATTATTCATATATTCAAATAAAAATAATAAATAAAAATGATTTATTTTTTATAAATGTATTCAACTTTATTTGTCTTAACTCATATTGATATGATGACTCACAGTTCTTATCACAACTATTGCGTATTAAAACATAAAACTACACAAGAAATAAGTAGGAAAACGGTTTAACTTTCTGAATTTTTGACACTTCTTCGTCTTAACTAAATTAATAATAAAACAAAAACAAAATACCAAACTTAGGCATGCAAAATAAATAAACAGTATACTGAAAATAAATGCAATCACCATGTATCTTTAACTGAGTGATTGGTTGTTATTTATTATTTCCGTAATACCTATTCCACGTTCAATAGACAGTAACCACTTATAATTAATAAACATTATCGCATTCGTGCATACAGCTATATACGTATACAACAGAACAATTAATTGACATTAGATTTGAATGAAAAATACCTAAAATTATTGGGTACACCGTTAATGAGCAAGTATTGTGACCATTTAGCATTTTGTAATACATTGCTCCGCAATCCGCATACTAAGTTTTTTTTAACACCCTAACTACGTACATAAGGTTTTTTAACACCTTAATTCCGTACTCAATCAGGGGTGGATTTAGGTATGTGGTGGTGGCTGAGCGGAATGCATTATGGGTCCCCTTTATACATAAATAAGGAAATATATTTTTTTACTTATTAAATAACATTTATTATCATATTTAGTACCTATAGTAGTAACAATTAACTACTTTTTAGTAATAAATAATTATAAAAAAGTTGATAAGTGAGTATCGCTCTGCTGTACATTAGGGGATGGGGTGGACCTCGGACTAGGGTAGGTTAAATTTGAATGCAATGATAGGTATCATTGTATACGAAAAACGATTCTGAACGAAGATGATTTGTCAGTTTAGGATATATTATATTTAAATATTGTCAAATATTCTATTTTGAAACAAATAGTATAGTTTTTATATTATGTTACTATGGTTACTATGGCCAACATTCGCATTATGAGCGTATGAAATTTAATTTAAATTTTGACATATTTCGTATAAATTCGAACTTTAAACACTTATAAAAAAAAATTGTGACTAACGATTTCGGATTTTTTTTTATCACTTTAAGAACAACTTATAAGAAACCTTGTATTAAATTTTCAAGATTTTCTGGCCACCCAAAAAATTTTTATCGGCATTTGAAGAAAAAAAAACTTAGAAAAGTCGAAAATTTCAATTGTCTATTAGTAGCTTAAAAATGGTCAAAATATTTTGAAAATTTAACTGTAAAGAGATAACCATAATATAAACATTTGGTGAAAATTTCAAGTATTTACAATAATTCGTTTTTGAGTTACAGCAAAATCAAAAAATCGATTTTGTCGAAAAGTGGTTTTTCCGTAAAATTTCCATTTTTCTGTCATTTTTTTTTTGTTTTTCTCGATTTTTTTGAAAACTATTAGAAAATTTTAATTTTGACCTCCCTAAAGTACCAACTAGATTCAATTCCCTATTCAAAGAGGGGCTGAAGTCAAAAATCGGAGCATTATTACTGCTCCAAATGTTGGAGTCAGACACAAAAAAAAAAAAAAAAAAAAAAAAAAAAAAAAAAAAAAAAAAAAAACACACATCATAGTAAATGCAATACATTCATCACTTCGTTCAGAATCTAAAACAATCAAATCAAGTATAACTAGTATAAGTTATATCATCATAATATTTTTCCTGTAGGTATCCTAAATTAAATATCATAAAATTGTGGGGGCCCCTGGACTGCAGCCCACTCAGCCCTCCCATAAATCCGATCCAATGTATTTATTATTATATACACAATACTACACATATTAGATAATATAGGTAATACCAGAAACAGACTTAACAGCCAAATCTGGACAATGTATTACTAACATTAATTATATATCTAGCTAGGCCTTGGAAGTTAATGCATTTTGCATTTTTTTTTAACTTTTTAGACGATGAGGCTCTCTTGGTCACAAATGTGTTTCATTAGTATGTGAATCTGAACAAATAATTTTTATTTTGCATTTTTTGGTGTTAATTACTTTTTAAGTCATTTTTACTGATTTAATATTAATTTCTTGTTTTTACGTTAAAATCGACGCTGCTATATAGTACATTAAGTTACTACTTCAAGTTTTATTAACTTGGAGAGACGATCAATAATATAATATCCTTTTGCTCTATAGTCTATTACTACATAATTACTAATCGTTTATTGAACATTACTTTGGCTCCATGAAGTTGTCGCCCAAAATGAAAATATTTTCTCCATATTTTTTCAATAATTTGTAAGTTATTTGTTAGTTTATTTAAGCACAAATTGGAAATTTGTAAGTTTAGCCATTTTCAATTATCCACAAAAGTTTAAATCACGTTTAACTTCTGCGAAACTTGGCCATTTCATAGTTTCAAAGTTTTTAACCGTGCCCATTGTCATGCGCAATGTATAAGTATTTGTAAGTACGAATTTAAAATTTGTAAATAGTCCCCTTCCCTATTTATCCCTAAAAAGAAATTGTCTGTGCTTCGTCGAGCTTTTTACGGATAATTGGCGTCCTTTTACGGACTAATTTTGAATTTTTGATTTATAAAAACTAGATTTTACAGTACCTACTTCAATTATGCACTAAAAACTAATAAAAAGACCAGATATAATGTTAAAAAAAAAACATAAAAAATGCGAAAAAATTACAAGATAAAATTTTAACCTTTGAAAAATGTGTTATGTAAAACAAATCATATCCTAGAAATTCATTGGTCTAGAGAACCCCAAGAAAAAAATGCACTTTATATAGAAATTCTAACCCGTTTTATCCAATTACGTAAACGCTCAACTGATAAATAAACACCGACGACAAAAATGACGACTAATGTGTAAAAATCGCTCAAGCCAAAATCGTAAGTGGCAACTTTGACCCGAAATGCATGCTAATCAACACTCATTAACGATAAATAAGAACTTGTATTTCTATAAATTGTTAATTATTAAAATTAAATAAAAAACTGTTTATAAGAATATTGTTCAACCTATTTACCTATATTTTATCGATTTTAGAAACCACACAACAATTATCATTCTCAAGCGACAGTGAAGCATTTACAACGCGTGAGATAAATATTGATCAGACCTACAAAGTCAGAAATACATAAAGAAACTACCACTATATTAAAAATGATATTTTAAATAAACAATCACGAATCTGATAACGAGGAAGCGACAAAATTATCCGAAATCACCGAAGCCGAGATTAAAATGCAGCTTGGTATGGCAAGTTTGTTCACAGCATACTTATTCAAATCCCCGAATAATAAATTTACTCTTATGATACAGCATCCGGATTAGCACCTCAACCATGTCAATTGATCGGCGAAGAAGTTTCTTACAGACTTAATAAAAAAGTCCCACAGTGGCCAATAGAATACGTTCTTATATGGTTCAATCTAATCGGGGGTAGCGATTTTATCAAAAATGTATTGGAAAATCGAGTTGACGGTGATCTATTATTGCGAATAACTGAAGATGAATTAAGAGACGATATTGGAATACACAACGGTTTAATGAATAAAAGGTTTGTATTAATCTGAACCACGAAATAAATGACCAATTTTACAAATTCAGATCGTGGTGTTATCTATTAAACTTAAGAGGGCGTCACACCCGCATGTGTTGTCTCTGTCTTACAAGTACGTAACATAACAAATTTATGCTCAGCAGATCACGTTTAGATCCGTCAGTTTAAAAATTAGAGTGAATCGACCTATTATGAAACTTGATGGTAAGAAAATTATCTGTGTTTGTTTGTTAGTTTTTAACGATAGTTCTATTTTAAAGCAAGTTATGCGTATATAGCGTAAATTAAAAATGCTCATAAAGTCATAACTCACTTAAAACACTTAATAATCGTAAAAAATCAACATACAAATACAGATAATGTTCTTACCATCAAGTTTCATAATAGGTCGATTAACTCTAATTTTTAAACTAACGGAGCTAAACGTGATCTGCTGAGCATAAATTTGCTTTGTTACGTACTTGTAAGACGGAGGCAACACTACATACGAGTGTTGCGGCATTTTAAGACTAGTTAAAAAGATTAGTTGTATACAAAATATTTAATAACAAAGGCGTAACATAGTATCGATGGTCAATCGACATCGGACTAAAACATATTCTAAAATGATATCATTTCCACATTATTTATTTAAATTGAAACTCAATAATAGGCTAATATCACGTATTTCACTCTACCCATTTGTTGTAGGGCTTACTACGATTTTCAACATTTTATGAACGAGAAGTGTCGACCTGTCGAGATTAATAATTTTATGTTAAAATCCCTGTAAAGGAAAAAAATAGATAATATTATCACGTATCAATTAAAAATTAAATCAAAGTTATTCTTCATCTACTTTCTAGTCTCTATTATTCTTCAAATGTATATTATTTATTATTTTATTGTTTATTTAAACCGTTTTTAGTAGCACTAAGATAAAAACGACCTTGATTTATTTATTTATTTACACGATTAACAAAATATTTAAATGTGTTATCTTTATTTATAGATTTTAAGACATAAAGTTATTAATAATGAATAGATAAAAAGTAATAATTTGAAACAGTATATTACAATATTGTAATAATAATTTTGTTTTAGTCAAATTAGCTCTCTTACCAATGATAATAGATATTATTTTAAAATCAACATTTTGATTTTACTATATTTTCTGTACTTATATTCATTTCGAACCACATAATTTATATTTATTTATTATTAAATTCAAAAAATAAAAAAAATTCTATAATACACTTATTGTTTCCTAAAAGTATATCTTTTTTTTCTAGAATTATGAGGGAACTAAACAATTTAAAACAATCAGCTGATTATAGTAGTATTGACTCAACAGGCTTGAATTCGGTCCTAAAATCAATTAACTCGGAATATTCTGTGTACACGTATCCTATGTTGAAGGCTGGAGTAAACGTAGATTCAATAAGGTAATACTATTTCTATAATTATAATTTATAGATTAAAAATATTTATAGTTTATACTAAATTAATCATATTTTTGTTTTTGTAAATAAAATTTTAATAAAAATTAACAATTCTCAAGAAATAATAACTAACAATTGATTTGAAATAAGAATTCTTTATAAATTTAGGTTTTTAACGGATGATCAACTCAAAAATGTTTGCGGAATTTCAAACGGTATTCATCGAAGTTGTATAAAAGACTTAATACAAAGTAAATTTTTTATTTTGAAATATTAAATTATTTTTATAAATTAAGTAACATCATTTATTAAACATACACAATTGAAAAAAATTATAGAAATCTCGGGATACACAGAGAACGTAGATAAACCTTTCGATGCATTTATTAGTTACAGACGATCTACTAGTAATGTGCTGGCTAGGTAATGATCATACTTTGTAAAATGCAATTAATATAATATGCCATTAATCATTATACTATGTAAAATAAATAAAACAATAACACTGTCTACGTGCATTACAGTTTGCTAAAAGTGTGCTTGGATATTCGAGGTTACAAAGTGTTCATCGATTTGAAACGATCAAATGATGCCAAACATCGGCATGACGTATTACAGACCGTAAAAAAGTCAAAAAACTTTATTATTGCGTTGACGCAAGATTCATTAGACGGAGTTATAGAACCTTTAGATATGATTAGAGAGGTAAATTGTCACTTCGAGACATAATAATATTATTTCAATCATGTGATTATATGGTACAATAATTATATTAACACTTATTTTCTAATCAATAGGAAGTCGCGACCGCGAAACAAAGCCAGTGCAATATAATACCAGTATTGGACGATTTCTCTTGGTCTACATCGCCTGTACCAGACGATTTGAAGAACTTGAATATGTACAACTCGATAAGTTGGGCGCACGATTATCAGGACGCGTGCGTAAACAAGTTGGTGAAGTTTATGATCAAATGATAGTAACTCAAATCCTTTACTTTTGATCTAAACTGTATTTTAAAACATACTAATATTTATATTAATACTTTTTTGTATTTTAATTTGTATATTAATATATAATATTATATTATAATGATAATTTATTGATACAGTATAATAGTATATATATATCATTGTCAATTGTTTTTTTTTTTTTTAATAGAAACTATAGGTATTAATTCAGCTATTATAATTCCTAATACTTAATATATTAATTATTAAAATTAAGTGTACATTATTCACATACTGTTTTATTTTAACACATTTTTTTTTTTTTAATTTTTTTTTTTTTTTAATAAAATTATTTTTAATTAGTAGAAATTACCTACTTATTTTGTATTTAAAACAATGTTTTTTGTTGTTAAAGTATGTTTTTGTTTTAGTATTTGGTGTATTTTACCGTTCTTAATTTGTAGTTGATTATATTATCATTTTAATGAGTGACTGAGTGAGGATTTTCATAATACTTAGGTATTACTCATGTACTCGTGGTTACAATATTTTGTTTTTAATTATAAATAGATTTAAAACAATTACAGAAGACGCCGCATACAAGACTCGGATATATAATAGGTTCAGTCGCTTATTAGACTCAAAATCGTCTGGAACGGTCCGAACGTATCCAAATACATTATAAAAAAATCGGCTATAAGAGGTAAAAGACAAACAATTTTGGTTAAAATTTAGAAACAAATTAGTTTTCAAAAATTTCATATTTTTTGGGGTTATTTCTGGTTTCGATTCATGCTTTATATTTTATTATATGTGTATGTACACATAATTTTTATCCCATTTCACATTTTTCGCAATTGTTATATGTAATATGTAAATTAGATTAAAAATAAAGCAAATTTTGTAAAATAAAATTCATAAATATGTAATTAAATTTTTTTTCCTACTTCGCATATAAGAGTCATATTCAATTATATGACTCACTTTGTGCTGATCTCAAAGTGAGTCTTATAAGTCTAGCGGCATCCACTGTATTATATTAAATTATTTATACGACGAGGTTAAAATAATTTGAAGTCCATGGATGTTATTGATTTCTATTACTGATGGTCCGAGTAATTTCACCAGTAAAAGTACAAAGATCTGTGGTTTTATAAAACCGTTTTATTGGTATTGTACAAAGTATCATATAAATATATAACAGGGGCGGCCAAACGATTTCAAAGTCGATCATGTTAGAATTTATTTTTAGGCAAAGCACACGAAAATTAATCATGGTAGTTAGGTTTTTTATGGAAGTTGATCATCAAAGGTGAAGTATATTTTTAGTAGATCACGGCCAAAAAAAGTTTGGCCGCCCCTGATATATATTTATATGATACTTTGTACAATACCAATAAAACGGTTTTATAAAACCACAGATCTTTGTACTTTTACTGGTGAAATTATATATAATATAAATATATATAATATAGTATTGATATATATAATATATATTTATTTATTTAATTTATTTTTAAAATAGATAACTATATTATAATTAATAGTTTTATGTTAATATTTATCCAAAAACCAGTTTAAATTTAAACACAATAAAACATTATTATTCAATTATATTTTGATTTACACACAATGTATTTTACACTTAAAAATAATTTATTATCAATTATCGTCTGTCATTTATTAAAAAAAAAAAAAGTGTAATATAATTTAAAATATAAAGTAATAATAAGAATACATACATATTACATACTACAAATTATACAAGTATTATTTCAGTATATGTGTTATTTCGACTTTTCTTATCACTTCGTAGATGTAGTGTTTAATAATAAATATAATATTATAATATTATACGACACTTGACTATTACTTAGTACACGTTTAGTATGCGTTCATTTTATTGTTTTAAATACACTGACATTGCTGTAATTGTAATAATTAATAAAAAAATAAATTAAAAATATATTACAATAATATATTAAACATTTTGTATTAAGTTAGATTGATCTGTAATCTGTATTTTATATTTTCATCAACGATAGTTATTATCCATTTAACATAAAGGTAATTGTTATATGCCCACCACTATAGAGACTATAGAGATGCTTGTTTTACAGAATATAATAACGCCTGTATGTAGGTGTTCTTATCTTAGATATTTTGCTTATACGCGACAAAACTGGAATATCGGTCTTGTCGACAATTCAATCTTGAACCCGACTCATTCGAGTTAAGTAGTGTGCTTGTAGCATAAATTACATTTTTTTTAACTAATAAAGTATCATATTCTCATTTAAATTTAAAAACGTGTATTCTTTTAATAATAAACTATTAAACAACATTTGATTAACACCTACTACACAAAGAACGGTTCAATAAATTGTCGTCTTCAGATACAAACAGAGACACAATATAAAATATAACAGAACATCACAGGCTCACGCGGTGGCGTTCATAACTAAAACTCAGTCTCGACTTTATAGTCGTTTTTTTCGAGTATTTTTTCAAATACATGTTTCTATTTTTTTTCATAATGAATTTTTAGAATTTGTATACTTGGCTTTTTTTCTCAAAAATCATCTAATTTCTCCGGTCCAATGTGTACGCTTCTTCGGTACCTATCTTCATAAATCGTTAATTTACTTAGAAATTAGTCGTAACTAGTAAAAATCGAACATTAAATGACGGTTTCCGATTCCTTTGACCACCTCTAACTTCTAATTAATTATAATCGCACGATACTCCCCAACAAACTCTTGCTCTACAAACGTTTGTTAAGAAAAATATGGACATACAATACATACAATATTAAACTATAGGGCACATCCAAAATATCTAACATTATCCACATTCAAGACACTACCTGTCATATTTAAGACCCTATTTTATGTCACTCTTCGCTCTGATCTTAAAATACCTCACGTTTCTAAAATTTTCAACACACTAAAAACGTTTAAACAGCTGACTAACTCCAGTGGCGTCATTTCAGTTTTCAATAGAGGGGGGCAAAGGTTTTGACCGGCCCGAATGGGTAAAAAAAAACCGCTCGCTTCGCTCGCAAGCGCATTATATCTACTTACATTTTTATCGAATTACCATACCAAACCTCACTTATTTGTAATTATACTCAATAAGATTTTTTTTTTTGGTATCATTTTTACAAGCTTATTTATTAACTGCTTAATAACAAAATTTACAAATATATGATAGCAGATATTTTATAAAAACAACTGTACAATCCTATACCAATTAAAACTCTGTAAACTATTAAATATAACAATTTTTATTAATTAAGAAAAATATTATTAATTTATCAAAGGATATCTTCTTTTTTTAATTTTTGAAAATACATCAACCGCATCATCTGAATTAATTTTACCTGATACATCACTTTCCACCGCAATGACCAGTAAATCACTCAGCCGTTCATTTCCTATTGTTAGTCGTAGATGGGTTTTAACTAATTTTAGAGAAGAAAAGAAGCGTTCATTGGATGCAGTAGTAACAGGCAAAGTCATAAGGATATTTATAATTTTAAGAGTTTCTTGAAAAGCATTTGGAAGTTGGTTTAAAATTTTTGAAATAGAATAAAGGTCATGAATTCCATCATCTCTGTCTATGTTTGCATGATTTATTAAATTTTTTGCAGATGGAAATTCACATTGAAGATTTTCATAATTAATTTTAAAATGTTTATAATGATCAATAAAGGTAACTAAATGGGGACTTTTTAAATTAAAATAATCAATACTAGAGGATGAGAAAATGTTACAAGTAAGAACTATTTCATTACTAGGATTGCTGAAGCGATGGTTTAGTTCATTCAAAAACCTAAAACAATAAAATAAAAAATATATACTATCAAATTAATGCAGATAAAAGTAGTTAGTTTTTTCAATTAAATGATACTTATTAATAATTTTGATTTAAGTTTTTACCTGTCAATTGCAGTATAAAAAATAATTTTTATATCACTCAATGGCAAGTTATTTTCAATTGATGTATTGCTATTATTTTCATAAGTTCCTTGTCCTATTGTTGATTGAATAAAAAAATCTTGAAGATTTCTATTTAATCTCACTGGTCTTCTATTTCTTGAACTATTTTCATAGACTATTTCATTTTTTTCAGCAACTAATTTTGCGCTGTTATTAATTTTATCCCAAAATGTATCGCTACGCATTTTTTGGATATTTTGCTTTGGATTTTGTAACAAATTAATCGCTGAAGATTGTATAATACTTGCGCCTTGAAGTTCTACTGAAGCACAGTGAATAGTTTGTAATAAAATCTCCATAGCATGAGAAGTTTTTATAAATGAAATATTTGAAAATTCTTTTAATATACCAATAGCTCTTGCAGTTTGATCTCCCTGATGACTCAGTATTGATAGAACTTCTAAAATTTCAGTAAAACGCATATTAACTTTTTGTATTGATTTATACCAATATGCCCACCTTGTGTCTACCAACCGTTCCAAATGAATTACAGGTATATGTTTATCTTTTTGAGCTCTGACAAATAGCTCATACCTTGTCTGCCCATTCATTAAAAACTTATACAAGTTTTGAATTGTATTGAAAAAATTACATAAGTGGGGTATATTTTGTAGCGTTTGAACTAAACATAAATTTAAACGATGAGCATAGCAGTGGACATAAATGGCATGAGGAACTTTGGAGCGTATTCTTTCTTGAACACCGGAATACTGCCCACTCATAACAGAAGCTCCATCGTAGCATTGTCCAATACAGTTCATGATATCCAATTTATTTATTGATAGTATTTTAGTTATTTCACTTGCCAAACTTTCAGCATTTGAATTTGCCATGTGGTAGCAACCAATTGATCTCTCACAAATATTTAGTTATTTGTCTACAAACCGTATTAAAAAACTCATTTGTTCTTTTTTTGATAAGTCTTTGGTTTCATCAACCATAATTGTATAAACGCCAAACTTATTCATAGAGTTTAATATAATCTGTCTTGTACATTGAGCTATACTACTTATAAAATCGTTTTGATACTCAGGACTAGTGTAGTGACCGTAACGTGCCTGTAATCGTAATTTTATTTTATCATCAGCAAACATATCTAAAATTTCTAAAAAATTCCCTCTGTTTTTAGAAATATCAGACTCATTATGTCCACGAAATGCTAAACCCTGTTTTGACAGAAAAAGTGCCGCCTTTAGTAAGAATTTTAAGTGTTCTCTATTTTCAATAATATTTTGTTGTCGTACGTTATTAACTTGATTAGCGATAGATAGTGAATGGTTTTTTTTAACTAGAAGATAATCGTTCCAACGCTGTACACAAATAACATGAGTCTTACATCTCTGATGATTGTTCAAAGATAAGGTCTGTTCCTTCCAAATTTTACATTTTGAACCATAATTAACAAAACATAAATTACCAGCAGTTTTTCCAGAGGCTATAATGTTGGCAGAAAAATGACGGCATGGAAAACAGAAAATTTCATCTATTGATACAGAATACTCTATCCAGTTGTAAATTTTATAATGTCTACTTGTAAATCGTCGACCATTGGTAGCGGAGAATAACATTTCTGGCTGAACTGGTTCATCATTATTTGATAAAGATATATCACAAATCTGTAAAGCATAAATATCATATTTAGTATATAGTAATTTTAACCAATCTAGCATAAAATAAAACAATTATTATACATACCAAAGGCTCTATAGCATCGCATACATTGGATTCATTGGAAGCAGGCTCAGTACATGGTAAACACTATAAAGCATAAATATCATATTTATTATTTAGTCCATAGTATTTTTAACCAATCTAGCATAAAATAAAACAATTATTATACATACCAAAGGCTCTATAGCATCGCATACAATGGATTCATTGGAAGCCTGAGTCGCTCAGTACATGGTAAACACTATAAAGCATAAATATCATATTTATTATTTAGTCCATAGTATTTTTAACCAATCTAGCATAAAATAAAACAATTATTATACATACCAAAGGCTCTATAGCATCGCATACATTGGATTCATTGGAAGCAGGCTCAGTACATGGTAAACACTATAAAGCATAAATATCATATTTATTATTTAGTCCATAGTATTTTTTACCAATGTAGCATAAAATAAAACAATTATACATACCAAAGGGTCTATAGAATCACATACAAAAGGGGTAGACTCAATACATGGTGTTGGTTCTAATGAAGACTTCTGCAAAAAATTAATTTTACCATGTTACAAATTTGAAAACATTGCAATAGGCTCACAATCATTTTCGACCATGTACATAATTTATGCAAGAATTATTTATTTAAGAAATTAGAACTTACCAAGACTTCTTCAGAATCATTAATTGACGTGCTTTCTGCATTAGTGCTTACTTCAGCCTCAGAAATTTTTGATGGTTCTATAAAACGATGTACATAATATTTTTAATATTTTGAAGTAATATTTATGAAATATAGAAGATATAAAACATATAATTTAGAAAATGTATAAAGAACTACTGCTTATAAGATAAACTATTATTAAACAAAAATAAAATTTAAGAGATTAGGTACCTACAAAATACATGTATTGCAATTTCATTCTTAAAGAACTGATATGTAAAATATTTGTAAATAGTAAAATACTAATATAAACCTAATATGAACATTTTGTTAATTATATAATATGGATAACTAAATAAAATATTTGTGGCATGAAACTGTTACATAAATATGAAATATTATTAATATTTTATTTAGTTATCCATATACCTATTGTTAGATACAAATATTAAATATTATTAACAATATTTCTCGAATAAAACATTGCATTTTTTTTTATTATTATTATTGTGTATGTTACAATCGACTAATTTTTAATTCAACACTGTTTCTGAGTTCTGATTATCACAAATTATTACTCATTTATTTAATATTTAAACTATTTAGGTACAAATATTTTATATTTATGTTCTTTAAGATTCTATGCAAAACAGACTAATTTATTTGTTTTTTATATTTGTCACACAATATGCTTTTTGATTTGACTAATTTTAAATGAAAATATAAGCAACTTAATAATATTTAAACCGTACTCACTGATGTAACTACTCTTATGTATGTTTGTATAATATGAAATATTTTAAAGAGAATTTTCAGTAAATTTACACAATAGAAAAATATGAACTACTTACCGGCTGCATGAAATAACGTGGTTATCTTAGTGCAGTTTTGTCCCTGTACAACTGCAGGTTGTTGTATTAATTGTGCATCAATCTAAAAGATATAAAATCGAATTTAGAAATTAATATTATCTTAAGTTATACTAATTTTTCAAATTTATTATTGCTTGCTTACTGGTTCAGGTTTTGTGTGTTAACAATTCAGAAATTGTTTTTGATTCTTGGGCGACTTGCTGTAGTTTTATTTTTTTGCACGACGGTTTTTAGCCGCACCACCCATTACTTTTTTTTAGATTCTGAACGGAGTGATGAATGTATTGATTTTACAATGATGTGTGTTTTTTATTTTTTTATTTTTTTTTTTTTGTGTCTGACGACAACATTTGGAGCAGTAAAAATGCTTCGATTTTGGACTTCAGCCCCTCTTTGAAAAGGAAATCGGATCTAGTTGGTACTTTGGGGGGTCAAAAGTTAAAAATTTTCAATATTTTTTAAATGAGTCGGGAAAAACCTTAAAAAAATGACGGAAAAAACGGGATTTTTTACGCACAACCAGTTTTCGTCAAAATCAAATTTTTATTTTGCTATAACTCAAAAACTACTTGATGTAAATACTTGAAATTTTCACAAAATGTTTATATTAGCGTTCTCAATACACAGTTCAATTTTTAAAGAATTTCGACTTTTTTTAAGCTATTTATAGGCAATTGAAATTTTTAATTTTTTTTAGTATTTTTTTTTTAAATAACGATAAAAATTTTTTGGCCGACCAGAAAATCTTGAAAATTTAATACAAGGTTTCTTATAAGTTGCTCTTAAAGTGATAAAAAAAAATCCGAAATCGTTAGTCACAATTTTTTTTTATAAGTGCTTAAAGTTCGAATTTATACGAAATATGTCAAAATTGCGAAAATTTGCAAGTAATTTTGTGGTTGAAAAATCGTAAAATTTTTTTCTTTTATAACTAAGTTTTGAAAATTTGGTACAAGGTTCTCCATACATTTTTCTTCAATTATCTGTAAAAAAAACTCTACCGGATTCAGACAAAAATTTTTTATGAGTGTTTGAAATTTAAATTTTTACAAAACCGCGTTAAATAACGGTTTAGCCTCTAACGATTTTTGATATTTGTTGTTATTCAAACAGTATAAGTCGTAAATACTTGAAAATTTTACCAGTTATTTAGATTGCCATTTTCTTTACGTGATTTAATTTTCAAAACATTTTGACTTTTTTTGAGCTATTTATAGACAATTGAAATTTTCAATTTTTTTTTATTTTTTTTTTATAAATGTTGATAAAAAAAATGTAGCTGGGACAAATTACTTGAAAATTTAATTGAAGGGTCCACATAACTTGTTCTAACTCTCATTCAAAAATTATAAAAATACATAGGCACAATTTTTTTTTATTCGCATTTGAAGTTCAAATATTGACAAAAATTCGTCAAAATCATGAATATTTTTCACTATTTGGTAGTTAAAAATTTATAAATATTTTACTATCAAAAGCTAAGAATTGAAAATTTAATACTATGCTGTCCATAAGTTAAGCTTAGAATAATTATAAAAAAGTTTGAGGATTATTCAATTTAAAAAATTTTACGAGTGTTTAAAGTTTTAATTTTAATTTGAAATTAAAAATACACGTGTAAAATAACTTTTTACTAATAAATAATTTTCGATTTTTGTTATTTTTAAAAAATTACTAAACGTAAGATCTTGAAACTTTTACTTAAATGTTTGAATTAGTTTCGAAGTAGAATATATTACAATATTTAAGTATTTTTATTTTTTTTTTTTATAAATGTTGATAAAAAAAATTTTGCTGGGACAAATTACTTGTAAATTTAATGGAAAGGTCTACATAAGTTGTTCTAACTACGATTCAAAAATTATAAATATACATAAGCACAACATTTTTTTATAATCGTTTATAAGTGCTAATATTTACGAAAATCGTCAAAATCATGTATATTTGCTAATTATTTTGTAGGTAAAAAATTATAAAAAAATGTTTAATAGGATTTTTTAAAAATATTTGAAAATGTAATAGAAAATTCCACATATTAAGCTGTTTTTACTTTCATTCAAAACTTATAAAAATTCATAGCACAAATTTTTTTGATAAACGTTTTAAGTGCAAAAATTTACAAAATGTCCATATTATGTTAGTTTGAATAATAATTTAATTGCCGCCTTATTTTCTCTCCGGAACCATGTTAACAACGTATGATAGCGGGGTGTGATAACACTGATAACGCGAGACTATTTTTATATTCTCATTCGTTAATACCATAGAGTAATATTATTATATTATATGGTTATATACTTATATAATACTTATTACTTAGTAATAATGGTGAAATACTGAAATATTTCATACACGTACTACGTACACCTACATATTACATTATATAATAAAATTAGTAATTACATAATTGTTTTTAAATTGTTACTTGTAAGTTGTAGTGAGTTTGAACTTTTGTTTTGTTTGAACAATTTAAACGTCATACCTAGTGGATTTCATTGTATTGTATTTGTAACTTAACAGTTGCATTCGAAACCCAATACGAGTTAGTACTCGTTTCG
Source organism: Schizaphis graminum (assembly GCA_020882235.1). Lineage (NCBI taxonomy): Eukaryota > Metazoa > Arthropoda > Insecta > Hemiptera > Aphididae > Schizaphis > Schizaphis graminum. The sequence continues at coordinate 43,203 of JAJFBB010000017.1, read as the reverse complement.
TCAAGGTATGTTAACATTTTAAACGTAACCGGTTAAACAATGGTGTTCGTTTGATAATTAAATATCAATAGTAGTCTTGTGTGATTTTTTTTTTGTGTCTGTCGACAACATTTGGGGCAGTAAAAATGCTTCGATTTTTGACTTCAGCCCCTCTTTGAAAAGGAAATCGGATCTAGTTGGTACTTTGGGGGGGTCAAAAGTTAAAAATTTTCAATATTTTTTAAATGAGTTGAGAAAAACCCTAAAAAAATGACGGAAAAAACGGGATTTTTTACGCAAAACCAGTTTTCGACAAAATCGAATTTCTTATTTTGCTATAACTCAAAAACTAATAGATGTAAATACTTAAACTTTTCACCAAATGTTTATATTAGAGTTCTCCATACACAGTTAAATTTTCAAAGAATTTTGACTTTTTTTGAGCTATTTATAGACAATTGAAATTTTTAATTTTTTTTAGTATTTTTTTTTAAAATAACGATAAAAATTTTTTGGCCGGCCAGAAAATCTTGAAAATTTAATACAAGGTTTCTCATAAGTTGTTCTTAAAGTGATAAAAAAAAATCCGAAATCGTTGGTCACAATTTTTTTTTATAAGTGCTTAAAGTTCGAATTGAGATATTGAGTAGGTAGGTAAGAGTGTAAATCGATTGTTGTTTTTAGAATTTGTAATAATTTTAGATTTTAAAAATAAAACTATATGGGATTATGATATTAATTATTATTATTGCTGTGCATACAACAATATTGTGTTCCTACTTCCTTTTTCATAACAAAACACACACGCACACACAAAACATACATGCACGTCCCGCATGCGTCTAAATATAAATGTATTCCAACACCAACTATCAGTTATTAATTAAAAATGTATCATTATATATATAATTTCTTAGTAGGCAGACTGTAAAATATTTTCTGAAAATATTATAAAAATAATCATGTTTTTGCACAAATAAAATATAATAATGGTCAAACGGCAAAAACCGGACACCGGCCCATTGGGCCGCTTTTAAAATCAGACAGGGGCAAATGCCCACCTTGCCCCCCCCCAAATGACGCCACTGACTAACTCACCATAAAAATCTTTTAATCTTCAAATCATTATCTGTCACCAGCCTAGGCAACCCAAATAAAAGACTCAAGAGGCAGTGCTATTGTAATCTGCTAACCTAATTAAAAAAATTACTATATTGTAATACATTGGGAGATCTCTACAGTCGGTTTTAACTGTTCTTTATTTTACTTTCTAAATTCATCAATTGTTCTTATTGATCTATTATATTGTAACAGATTGAATAAAAAACTCTTAAAATAAATATAAATTTTAGATATTTGTTCTGTTATTATAACGCCCTGAGTCGTTTGAGCAAGACAACCAGCTTTCAGGAATAATTTACCAGAACTTTTTAATGTTAGCCTATGACTAATGTCATGTTGCCCTTTTATAGACATGATATGCCGCCTTTGTGATAGAATTTGGAGATTGCGGCGTTGCTCATCATCAGTATCTTATTTACTAAATAGCCCATATTTGTACAGCTGCAATGATTGTGATTATTTCTAAGTCTAAAGGTAATTTAATTAATTGTAATTTTATCTTATAGTTGATTAGTTCAAAATAATATGTATTTGCTTATTCTATGTTTGTCATATGTTTGTTGTAATATAAACACACAAGTAGGGTAAGATAACAAATGTTTAACATATGACAATTTAGTAAGACGTGATCGTGTGACTCGACTATACTACTAACTGTGATCTACTTTGGTCTGTTATTTTTAATTCTTGTTAAGAACCCCTGAATACTGTTAGTTATAATATTATTCTATAGTTCTTGCAGTATAAATGTAAATGTATAAATGTATTAATATTGTAAACTAATACGTGTGTGCCCCTCTGCATACGACTGGCCTAAGGAATCTGCTGAATAAACCCTTTTTGAACGGACCACCAGCTCGTATGCGGGGCTCGCACACGTAGCAGTCAGTGTTAGTGTTACAACAAAAAGATCGCTAAGTGCGCGTTCATAACATTCTTAAAAATTGATATACAAAAATTGAAAAATGTTTAAGACAAAAAATCAACAATGCAATACAAATGATGTAAAAGTGACAAGTGTATTTTTTAACTAATTGTTTTAAAGTTAATTTATTGGAAGCTAAAAAAGTGCTTAGAAACCCAACTAATGTATCAAACATTGTTCAATGTTCAAAACTTGAGCCACAGCCAAGTAAGTGGTATATTTGTATAAATTGTAATCAAACAGAATTAACCTCAGATGGCATCGAATGGCAAGTGACAGGCACAAATGTATTACCAAACGATAAAAACCCTATTGTGCATGCCGAATACTTTGCATCGGAAAATTTACACAAAAGTGTCTTTAAATTAATTGAAAAAAAAGCGGGTAAGTGAGTATCGCTCTGCTGTACATTAGGTGGTGGGATGGACCTCGGACTAGGGAAGGTTAAATTTGAATGCAATGATAGGTATCATTGTATACGAAAAACGATTCTGAACGGAGATGATTTGTCAGTCTGGGATATATTATATTTAAATATTGTCATATATTATATTTTGAAAAAAAATCACAAATTCAAACACTTAAGTAAAAGCTTCAAGATCTTACGTTTGATAATTTTTTAAAAATAACAAAAATCGAAAATTATTTATTAGTAAAACGTAATTTTACACGCGTATTTTTGATTTCAAATTAAAATTAAAACTTTAAACACTCGTAAAATTTTTTAAATTGAATAATCCTCAAACTTTTTTATAATTATTCTAAGCTTAACTTATGGACAGCATAGTATTAAATTTTCAATTCTTAGCTATTGATAGTAAAATATTTATAAATTTTTTACTACCAAATAGTGAAAAATATTCATGATTTTGACGAATTTGTGTCAATATTTGAACTTCAAATGCTAATAAAAAAAAATTGTGCCTATGTATTTTTATAATTTTTGAATGAGAGTTAGAACAAGTTATGTGGACCCTTCAATTAAATTTTCAAGTAATTTGCCCGAGCTGAATTTTTTTTATTAACATTTATAAAAAAAAAATAAAAAAAAATTGAAAATTTCAATTGTCTATAAATAGCTCAAAAAAAGTCAAAATGTTTTGAAAATCAAATCACGTAAAGAAAATGGCAATCTAAATAACTGGTAAAATTTTCAAGTATTTACGACTTATACTGTTTGAATAACAACAAATATCAAAAATCGTTTGAGGCTAAACCGTTATTTAATGCGGTTTTGTAAAAATTTAAATTTCAAACACTCATAAAAAATTTTTGTCTGAATCCGGTAGAGTTTTTTTTACAGATAATTGAAGAAAAATGTATGGAGAACCTTGTACCAAATTTTCAAAACTTAGTTATAAAAGAAAAAAATTTTACGATTTTTCAACCACAAAATTACTTGCAAATTTTCGCAATTTTGACATATTTCGTATAAATTCGAACTTTAAACACTTATAAAAAAAAATTGTGACTAACGATTTCGGATTTTTTTTTATCACTTTAAGAACAACTTATAAGAAACCTTGTATTAAATTTTCAAGATTTTCTGGCCGGCCAAAAATTTTTTATCGTTATTTTAAAAAAAAATACTAAAAAAAATTAAAAATTTCAATTGTCTATAAATAGCTCAAAAAAAGTCAAAATTCTTTGAAAATTTAACTGTGTATGGAAAACGCTAATATAAACATATGGTGAAAATTTCAAGTGTTTACATCGATTAGTTTTTGAGTTATAGCAAAATAAAAAATTCGATTTTGTCGAAAACTGGTTTTGCGTAAAAAATCCCGTTTTTCCGTCATTTTTTTAGGGTTTTTCCCGACTCATTTAAAAAATATTGAAAATTTTTAACTTTTGACCCCCCCAAAGTACCAACTAGATTTAATTTCCTTTTCAAAGAGGGGCTGAAGTCCAAAATCGAAGCATTTTTACTGCTCCAAATGTTGTCGTCAGACACAAAAAAAAAAAAAAAAAAAAATAAAAAAAAAAAAAAAAAAAAAAAAAAAACACACATCATTGTAAAATCAATACATTCTTCACTCCGTTCAGAATCTAAAATCGATATAATGCAATTTTAATCAACTATGTGGAATCTTCACACTTGAATATTACTAACTCATCGAAAATTGAAACTGAAATCAAAAAACCAAAATCGTTTGTTTCTAAAAAGAGATCTATGAAAAGTATAATGAAAGATCGTTTAAAAATATTCAAAAACTTAAGTAATGAAGAAATAATGGATAATCAATCAACTATTGAACCAATTAAGTAATCATAACTATTTTTTTATATTGATAATAATTATTGTGAACAATTCAACAGTATAATCAACAAATATATAGCCGGTAAAAGGTTAAATTTCAGCCAAAAACAATCCTACAACACAAGAGTTCAAGCAGCTATAGTATCATTCAATTCCGGTGGTGAATATATTCGTATGATTCACAAAAATATAACAAAGCAAAGCCCAGGTATTTATAAAAATTATAATAAATATTAATTGAATTCATAGTTCATACAAATTTTATACAATTCATAAAGCACCTATGTACTTAAATATACAATATATTTTAATTAATCAATAGAAAAAAACATAAATGATTTAGATAGGTACATTATATAAATAAAAATTTAAATCTAAATAAAATTTAATTTGGCTAGTTATTTGGTAACTTATATCTATAAGTTATTTATATTTTATCTTATTTAACAGGACTAGTTGCCAAACGTTTTATGAAATATTCAACTGACAAAAAAAAAGTTTAAGAAATAGACGAGCCCTTTTCTTATCAAAAGGAAAGTATAAAAATAAAAATAAAAATTCAACATCAAAAGGCCCGGATGAAAATTATGGACTTGCAGAACCACTCGATGATTGTATGTCTGATGAAGAATTTGAAATTAAAAAAGCACAACATATTTTATCGATTACACTTTCTGAGTCATCTAGAAAATCGTTGGAAATTGAAACTAAGAATCAAGCTAATAACCAAAAGTGGTTTGAAGAAAGACGAAAGCGATTGACAGCCTCCAATTTTGGAAAAATATGTAAGATGCGACCTCACACATCATGTACAATAATGGTACATAATATAATTTATGGAAATGTGACTACCAACGCAACCGAATATGGTAAAATTACTGAACAAATAGCTATAAAAACCCTCACAGAAATTATTAAAAAACCAATAGCAAAATGTGGATTGTTTGTCGACAGAGAGGTTCCTTACCTAGCAGCGACTCCGGGTAACAATTTTTAGATTTTATTTGATTATTGATTGTCATTATTTGTTCATACTATATTTAATAAAAAATAAATAAATTCAACAAAAACTTTGATTTTAGATGGGCTAATCGGAGAGGATGCGATTTGTGAAATTAAATGTCCTTATTCTGTTAAAAATTACGAAAGTTTAGAAAAAGCGGTTTTTGATAAAAAGGTAGTATTTAACATGTTGTTGTGTATTATATAATATACTCATAGATATATATTTTTAAAATCTTATATTGATTTAGCTACCTTATATGAAAGTTGTAAACAATACATACACTTTAAAAGAAGAAAGCCATTATTTTTATCAAATACAAGGGCAATTACATAACACTGGTCGTCAAATATGTATTTTTTTTATTTACACATCAAAATGGACTCATCTTGAAGTTATAAGATATGACGATGTATTTTGAACTTCAAAAATGGAAGCGCATCTCAAATTGTAAGTATTGCAGTACATATAGGACATGATCTACATCAATAAGACAGAGACAACACATGCGGGTATATAACGGCCTCTTAATACAATAGTACGTAGCTATGTTATTACCTATAATAATAGTTGGTCAATTTTATTGATTATTATTACATTTGTCACAATATTTTGTTACACAGACCACAGTGTTTTGGCTTTCATACTCGTCACTCGTGTCTCGCATCATACGTATTTAAACTGTCTGCTGTAAATTGTAATATATATTGTTTATGGTCTATTTTATAAATTTATAATGTCTAATAAAAGAAAAATTACCACCTATTTTACTTGCTCTGCCACTAAACACTCGGACTAGGATGAAAAATATATTATGATCTCTATAAGATCATTACAGAAAATGAAGTTGTGGACTTGCCGATAATATTTGCTAACATAATTAGTATAAAATGTTTTATTTATGTCGTCTCAATGGTTTGTCTACTATGGCTGTTCATCGTGGGATTATAAATATAACCTCCAATGAAGTACTGGATACAAATATTGTTAATATTACATTGTTATAAATAAAGTACCAATTTATCTTAATTTAAAAAAATTGATATTAGGCATAACCATAAATTCTATTTTAATGATTAATAAATATGATAAGTGTATATTAAAAAATCAGCCATATCCCTTTGACAAAATCATTTGACCGCCACTGTCAAGTAATCATATATAAATACCTTTTTATCAGAAAAAATTTATCCCCCCTCATATAAAATATCTAGGTATCGCCGTCACTAGTAAGATGTTATTAATAACAGCACGTGCGTATTTTACAAATCGGAAGTAAGCTACTATAAAAAGAGTATATTATCATTGTGTAGACAAAAATATACATTAGTATCACCCGGTGCAATGCGTGTCGTTGATTTCTTTTTTTTAATATTATTTTTCGCAAAAAAAACGTATTTTAAAAACTGGACTCACTTAAATCTACTTATTCGTTTCAGAAAGGTATGTATAATTATTTATTTCTAATAAACAATTGAAAAAAAGCGGATAAGTAAGTATCGCTCTGCTGTACATTAGGGGGTGGGGTGGACCTCGGACTAAGGTAGGTTAAATTTGAATGCAATGATAGGTATCATTGTATACGAAAAACGATTCTGAACGGAGATGATTTGTCAGTTTAGGATATATTATACTTAAATATTGTCATATATTCTATTTTGAAACAAATTCAAACATTTAAGTAAAAGTTTCAAGATCTTACATTTAGTAATTTTTTAAAAATAACAAAAATCGAAAATTATTTATTAGTAAAACGTTATTTTACACGTGTATTTTTGATTTCAAATTAAAATTAAAACTTTAAACACTCATAAAATTTTTTAAATTGAATAATCATCAAATTTTTTTATAATTATTCTAATCTTAACTTATGGACAGCATAGTATTAAATTTTAAATTCTTAGCTTTTGATAGTAAAATATTTATAAATTTTTAACTACCAAATAGTGAAAAATATCCATGATTTTGACGAATTTTTGTCAATATTTGAACTTCAAATGCTAATAAAAAAAAATTGTGCCTATGTATTTTTATAATTTTTGAATGAGAGTTAGAACAAGTTATGGGTCCCCTTCAATTAAATTTTCAAGTAATTTGTCCCAACTAAATTTTTTTTATCAACATTTATAAAAAAAAATTGAAAATTTCAATTGTCTATTAATAGCTCAAAAAAAGTCAAAATATTTTGAAAATCAAATCACGTAAAGAAAATGGCAATCTAAATAACTGGTAAAATTTTCGAGTATTTATGACTTATAATATTTGAATAACAACAAATATCAAAAATCGTTTGAGGCTAAATCGTTATTTAACGCGGTTTTGTAAAAATTTAAATTTCAAACACCCATAAAAATTTTTTGTCTGAATCCGGTAGAGTTTTTATTACAGATAAATGAAGAAAAATGTATGGAGAACCTTCTACCTTGTACTTTGTACCTTCAAAGTTTTGTATTGCTATAATACGCAGTGGCTCCATCCATAGTATATGATCTAAGGTTGACAATGACTCGACAATAAGGAACATATATAACGTATTGGTACAATAATAACAGGGGTACGAAACTCCGTACGTTGGTCGAATCAGGCGGTTGTGGCCTTGAACACGGTCTCCAGATGGGCGTGGCATACGTTATCAATTAAATATATCATATCAATATACCATATTATACCATATCACAATATCATTAATTGTACCTACGGGAACCAACCCAACCCCGCGCAGATACCCCGCCATCGTCTTGGATCCATTTTCATAATATCGGTAACATTGTGTCTAACATCATATTGGTTTACGGAACCAATTCCTTGTTCAGACTTCAGATCATAGGGAACCAATTCAGCGATCAGCTGATCGAGTTTCGCTTCTATATTGTTCTAGGATAATAATTACGAAAAAGTACAAATGGTTAGGAACGAGGTTACGGTAACATAGAAATCATATACGATACAATAATTGATAATAATTACAACAACATAGACAGATAATTATACGACTAATACGAGATAGTGTGGGACCAGGTCACCACCATAGACCTATAAACTAATGGACTGCGTGTTCCTCACCACCCAGCCATCACGGGATGGCGTCGATATAGAGTGAGTGAGAGAGAACTATATTGGGGGAATAATGGAAGAAAGTTAGCCACTAAAATTATTTATTCCATGAAAATATTTAGTTATCACCACAATTTAATATTAAAAAAAAAAAAATCATGGTTTTCCCCATTGACTAATTGATTATAGTTTTATTTCCACAATGGCACAATTGCCACAATTCAATATTTTAGTTTTCTACTTAATTTAACTTAATTTATTTCGTTTCATATGATATATTGACATAATAATACTCACCTAGAAGCCAGGTATTAGTGAATAGTCAGTATAGTAATAAAATTAGGGCCAAGTACACAATTTTTTTTGGGGCCCTCAAGTCAAAAAAATGTTCTAGAAAAATTCTACATAAAGGGGGGAGGGGAGATGTTAATAAAAAAAAAAAATGTATATGTTAAAAGTGTTAAATACCAAAATACCTATTTCAAAACTCATAAAATACTACTTGTACATTATTTCATGTAGGTACTATAAATACAATTTAGTTACTTGGTCTAGTAAATTAAGGACAATGAAAAGACAATACTAATTATATAACATAACAGAATTATACTATATTAAAATATTAAAAATACTTATATAAATACTTATACTAATATAAATTTAAATTTAAATTAATTAATTTCAGTCTTCCATAAAATAACTTATTCATTTAACAATTTATTCTATATAATTACAGTTAAATAAAAAATGACCAATTTCTATTTACATTTTATCATAAAAGAGTTTAAATTATTTTTTAAGTATCAAATATTTCTGATATTCAAACAATTTTCTATTATTATTATTTTAATATTTTGTGATGGTAACTTATTAGCACTGAGGTATGGAATGACAAAAATAACCAAAATTCAACTGTCAATTTAATGATATGAATATACTAAAGTCTGAACATTGACAGTTGGTATTAAATTTTAGAAAATACATTTTTGTGGAATTAATTTGAAAAAATAATTGTCTACAAATTACAGAGCCCGGGGGCCCCAAGAAATTGGGGGCCAAGTGCAAGTGCTCCATCTGCACTTGCATAAATCAGAGCATGGTCAGTATTCTTTAATCTATAATATAATATAAATATTTTATATATTTCAAAATAAGATTTTAATAGGTAGGTACATATTAGATTCTGAACGGAGTGAAGAATGTATTGCTTTTATAATGATGTTTTTTTTTTTTGTGTCTGACGACAACATTTGGAGCAGTAAAAATGCTTCGATTTTTGACTTCAGCCCCTCTTTGAAAAGGAAATTGAATCTAGTTGGTACTTTGGGGGGTCAAAAGTTTGACATTTTCAAATAGTTTTCAAAAAAATCGAGAAAAACAAAAAAAAAGTGACAGAAAACCGGCAATTTTACGAAAACCCACTTTTCGACAAAATCGATTTTTTGATTTTGCTATAACTCAAAAACTAATCGATGTAAACACTTGAAATTTTCATCAAATGTTTATATTAGCGTTCTCCATACACTGTTAAATTTTCAATGTATTTTGAATTTTTTTGAGCTATTTATAGACAATTGAAATTTTTAATTTTTTTTAGTATTTTTTTTTAAAATAACGATAAAAATTTTTTGACCAGCCAGAAAATCTTAAAAATTTAATACAAGGTTTCTTATAAGTTGTTCTTAAAGTGATAAAAAAAAATCCGAAATCGTTAGTCACAATTTTTTTTTGCTTAAAGTTCGAATTTATACGAAATATGTCAAAATTGCGAAAATTGGCAACTAATTTTGTGGTTGAAAAAGCGTGAAATTTTTTTCTTTTATAACTAAGTTTTGAAAATTTGATACAAGATTCTCCATACATTTTTCTTCAATTATCTGTAAAAAAAACTCTACCGGATTCAGACAAAAATTTTTTATGAGTATTTGAAATTTAAATTTTTACAAAACCGCGTTAAATAACGGTTTAGCCTCAAACGATTTTTGATATTTGTTGTTATTCAAACAGTATAAGTCGTAAATACTTGAAAATTTTACCAGTTATTTAGATTGCCATTTTCTTTACGTGATTTGATTTTCAAAACATTTTGACTTTTTTTGAGCTATTTATAGACAATTGAAATTTTCAATTTTTTTTTATTTTTTTTTTATAAATGTTGATAAAAAAAATTCAGCTCGGGCAAATTACTTGAAAATTTAATTGAAGGGTCCACATAACTTGTTCTAACTCTCATTCAAAAATTATAAAAATACATAGGCACAATTTTTTTTTATTAGCATTTGAAGTTCAAATATTGACACAAATTCGTCAAAATCATGAATATTTTTCACTATTTGGTAGTAAAAAATTTATAAATATTTTACTATCAATAGCTAAGAATTGAAAATTTAATACTATGCTGTCCATAAGTTAAGCTTAGAATAATTATAAAAAAGTTTGAGGATTATTCAATTTAAAAAATTTTACGAGTGTTTAAAGTTTTAATTTTAATTTGAAATCAAAAATACACGTGTAAAATTACGTTTTACTAATAAATAATTTTCGATTTTTGTTATTTTTAAAAAATTATCAAACGTAAGATCTTGAAGCTTCCGAGGTCCACCCCACCCCCTAATGTACAGCAGAGCGATACTCACTTGCCTGCTTTTTTTTTAATTGAAAACAAAATTATTTTTGTTAATTGGGATCTCAATCTTTTTTTGGGTTGACATAATTGATTATTATAATAGTGTAATCTAATTTTCATGTATTTTTGTATGATAGATTTAACAATTTGTAACAAGTGATTGTTTAGTGGTGATTGTGATAAAATGTGAGTGGTTAAAGATGGAAATAAGTTATTGATGTGTATTTGAGACATGGTTTTTATTATTAAAAAATCTATTGTGTTTCCTAAATGTTTAGGGACTTTATTAATTTTAGATATAAATATTTGTTCACTCAAACTTTTAACGTTTAAAAAAAATTTAAATCTGGTACACGATAGTTTTTTTTTGAAATATTGGTCACACTGTATTTCCCCTACAGTCTCTTTTCTCTTTTACTCCATATCGACGCCACGTTTCTCTGTCTAAGCGCGGTCCATTAGTTTATAGGTCTATGGTGGCCACGGATAATGAACGGTCGAAGCATTGTATCACGAAGGGGGCGTGGTTTTGAAGACCGTGACGTCATAATAGACCTCTGAAATCATTGTACGTGTAAAAGAACAGTAGTCTTTTATTTCAATTTTGCTACTACACTATTTAACTTTTTTACAATTTTATTTTCACAGATATGTTCTAAATACTTTTCTGAGTGTCACTAAGTCGTCCAATTTTTCATTTTTTTTCGTCTTAAGGGAGTGAGGGGGATTGAATATTTATGTTCCAATTTTTAACGACACTTTTTAATAACAATAATATTATATGCGGCATACAATGTTATTTGTCAAAAAGGTGATAGTACAAAATTATATATATAAAAAAAAAAAGCGAGCTTTGTGCCGTGTGGATCATTATTATATATTATAGGAGTGTTAAATTTGAATCCAATGATAATTATCATTGTACCTATACGAAAAACGATTCTGAACGAAGATGATTTGTCAGCCTATAGTATATAATTTCCAGTAGTTGGTGAAAAAGGTGGTTTATGTTTTAATGGTCTGAATACACCAAAATTTAAGTTCTTTTATACCTAATTATTGTAAGCTAAACTTATGAAAAATCTTGTATTAAATTTTCAACTCTTACCTACTTATACAACAATTTTTATGAATTATACCTACAAAATAATTTTCAAATATTCAAGAATTTGACACATTTTTGTCAATATTTGAACTTCAAATGCTAATAAAAAAAAATTGTACCTATGTATTCTTATAATTTTTTAATCACTATAAGAATAACTTATAAGGAACTTTGCATTAAATTTTCAAGTATTTTGATAAGGCCAAAAAAAATTTATCGATACTTCAAAAAAATTATTTTAGAAAAATTGAAAAGTTCAGTTGTCTACAAATAGCTCAAAAAAAGTCAAAATATTTTGAAAATTAAATCACGTAAAGAAAACGCCAATCTAAATAACTAGTGAAATTTTCAAGTATTTACGACTTATAGTACTTATTGTATAATAACAAATATTTAAAATCGTTTGAGGATAAATCGTTACGCTATTTCGTAAAAATTTAAAATTCAAACGCATTTAAAATTTTTCCTTTAATGATGCTTCGAGTTTTCTCTATAATATACTTGAAGGAAAACTTATGGAAAACTTGGTGTTGTATTTTTAATCATTAGTTATTAACACAAAAATTTTTATGATTTTTCAACTTCAAAATTACTTGCAAATTTTCGCGTTTTCGACAGATTTCGTAAAAATTTGAACTATAAACACGCTTATAAAAAAAATTGTGACTAACGATTTTTAATTTTTTTTAGCTACAATAAGAACAACTCATAAGGAACCTTGTCTTAAATTTTCAATTGTTTTGGTCATCCAAAATTTTTTTATCGACACTTCAAAAAAAATTCTTATAAAAATCGAAAATTTCTATGGTCTATATAAATAAGTAAAAAAAGTCAAAAATTCTTGAAAATTTAACTGTAACTATAGATAACACTGACATAAACATTTGGTGAAATTTCAAGTATTTGCAGTGTTTAGTTTTTGAATTTAAACCATATAAAAACATAGATTTTTTTGAAAACTGTTGGAAAATGTTTACTTTTGACGTCTATAATGCACCAAGGATATTCACTTCTACATCGGAAACCACCCCAAAAGTTTGAAATTAGAGCATTATTTCGACTAGTTATGCTGTACACACACACACACACACACACAAACACACATCATTGTGAAATCAATACATTCATCACTTCGTTCAGAATCTTAAAAGATATTTGTAATTACTAATTACATATTATATAAAGATATTATGTAGATATTGTAATTTTTAACATAAAAAAATAGTATAAAATGATGGGTAAAATTTATAAAAATAATGTGAATAGGTACAATAAAAGAATAAATATAATTATGATTAAGTATACTTAAACGCTTAAATTACGTAGTCTGCAGGTAAAATACTCTCTTTGTACCAAATGAGCTTATATTTTTATAAATACAATTATTATTATTTTTATATACTACCTAGTACCTAATATACTATGATTATTATTTAAATATTTATCATTGATTATAAAATATCTATTCTATAATCTATGATATTTACCTCCTCTATTTTATACGGATTGCCATTGGTATTATAATCATATACCGATATACCTTTAGGCGAAACTAGGGGGGGCTTTGGGGACCTAAACCCCTCAAAACTACTCGTAGCCCCACCAAAAAAAAATACTTTACCTTTGGTTTAGTTTTGATATGGGGCTATAAGAATAGCCCCCCTAAGATTTAGTGTTAGTTATTTAATATTATAATGGATTAAAAAGTATTTTAAAGTATTCACAATTTACTTGATTTTTGTATTTTATGATTCGACTAAATAAATATTTTATTATGGGTTGTATATACTGTTGTGTTTATAAATTATATTGGTATTTGTAAATTTTAATTGTAATATAGAAAATAATAAATAAACAGCGGGAAATAGGAATAATGGGTCTATTGTGACGTCATTTATCAATAACTGTTTTTGATTGGTTAATGGTGTTTGGCTTCGACCGTTCATTATATTATCCGTGTATGGTGGCGACCTACGAGTGCCACAACAATTAATTCATCGTGATAACGACGCGCCGATCGTTGTCAGCCGTGCGCCCCTCTTGCACTGTCAATATTCGTACTACGCATCGAGCGTCGCTAGCCTCCACGATACCTCCGCCCGGCCGACCCGTTCTCTTTTCGGACGAATGTCGTTACGTACACACCGCCATTTTTACGCTCGCACCGACGCACGACTTTTGTACGCGATATAAAAAAGCACGTTATTCTTTTTCCTATATATAATTTTTTGTATTTTGTTTTTATACTCGTTCGTCAAGAACATTATTTTTTTGTACTGTGTAAATTATTAGATTTATTTTTATTAAACGTTCATCATCATAACCGAACCCGTTGTTATTTCGTGTCGTTCCCGCGACAAAACCTAGTAATAAACCAAAGTATTATCATTTTCATTTGCGGTCCGCAGTTGCAGCCTTGTCGGCGGAACGTTATCATGTTTCCGTTTGCGACCAGCCAGCTGCGTGATCGTTATCAATTTGTTTTCCAAGATTCGTTATTGTTTAAACTTTAAAGTTACTTTATGTTAAGTCATGCTTTCAGTGTCACAAAGTTCTTAGATTTTCCAGTTTTCATTGTTTTAGTGTGGTGACACTTTCAGCCTATTCGTATAGTTTTCATCGTATTTTGTTCGTCCGTTGTTCGTTAATGTCACTTTTTTCTCAGCCGTCAAGGCGTTCTCTGTCAGCGCAATTCGTGTGCTAATGTTTCATGTCAGTTGCAGTCACGGATATACTATCTAGATAGTATCTATATCCGTGGTTGCAGTCGTCCCAAACCACGTTGTTTGTGAATTTGTGTTTTTCTTTGTCAAGAAAGTCGTCTGGTAACTATCGTTCATGCAATATCAATTGCTCAAATTCATATTTAATTATTCAGTTTAGGGTGCTCGAAGTTTACCAGCGATTTGTCTTTGTGATTCAACGTGGTGTGGTGTACCTATTGGGGACAATATAGTGTTCAGCACTTACTTCGTGCTCTTGTCCTAGCTGCATTCATTGTTATAGTATTGTGAAGTCTTCGTAAACAGTTGTAGGCACACATTCGCACGTACGCAAGGTTAACTTATTTTATTTGTATTACTGTTGATATACTTACAGGCTCTGGTGCGGAGCGTGGGTGTATAACCAGGTGTGTGTCCCAACTCTTCTGTGAGTATTGGTTGACCAAATATTTGTGTTAACATGGTCGACGGGCCTTAATCTAGTCATATATTATATTTATTATTATTGTTAAAAAAAAAAAAAAAAATTTTTTATTTTCTTTTTATGTTATATGCCATCAGGCAATTGTTGTCGCCAAATTGTAAATTTACCTGGCAATACATTATATATTTATTATAAAATCATACGTTAAAAAATATTATTATTATTATTATTGCACAATAAAATGCACCAAAATTAATATTTATTATCATATTATTTTCTACTTATTTCTTTCCTAATATGTAATATAATAATTATATTCATATAGGTAATGCATCAGTTTATGTTGCCTACCTATTCAGCCGTGAAGGCACTACTTATTTATAAAAAAAAAAATAAGAGCTGACCGCTGACATCCAATTAGCGGCATAAATAATGAAATAACATGTTTTTCTACGGGATACATGTCACTGGCCTATCCCTTGATAGTAATATGAATGGTCTTTCTTCAATTGTAAAAAATCGTCTACAACTATACAACATTGTAACTAAAATAGTTGATACAAAAATATAAGTTCTAACTATATAAAGTATATTAATAATTTAACATACTAGTTTATTGTTAACGGCATCAACAGCATTTATTTTCTGGTGTCTGGCAGAAAATGGGCATTTTATCTCAAATATACAAGAGTCTCCAATCAAACCATCTTAAAAAAAATATTATATGATTAAAATTAAAATACAATTTATCGTTATAATTATGGTTGTATAAAAATATAAAATTTTAATACCTGGACTAGCCGCTAAATATGGAATTTCAGGATCTATTATTAAACAACACATCTGCACAGTTTCCCCAATAATTTCTTCTGCTTTTTTACGAGCAACGGCTTCTGTCACCCGTCCATACTGCAAAGATTTAGCATGAGGTACAGTAGCGTATAACATAGAATATACTGTATTTTTGCAACTTATGTTTTTCCTTAATTTGCAAATTTGACCAAAATTTGATGCTGTCAAACGTAATTTTCTCTCTTGAAACCACTTTTGACACTCATTTTGATCTCTTGTAGACATTTCAATTACAGTCATATTATTATTTTTTAATATTTCTAAAAATTTTTGATTTTTCTCTTGTAAATCATTTATTGATATAAGTATATAACGTCTATTAAAGGCTCTGCAAAACCTAAATTTTTACAATTTTGTGAAATATTATATTTCAGTTTAAAAATATGAATAATAAGTTTCTATTCATTATAATTATAATAGCCATTACCTACTAATTACAAATATAATAATAATATTTTTAAAATTAAATATTATATAAATAGGATTATAACTATTTGAAACAAAAAAAAAAAACCAATAATACATAAATACATCATAATATCATATAGCCATACCATAATCCGCATCAGGTCCATTGGAATAAGGTTTTCTAATTTTACGGTTATTGGGAAATAATTTCCATCTTCTTGCTGTATTTCCTTTTATTCTATTATAATTTTTCAAGTACTTTTGTCCGCATCTTCCTGTAAATTAAGTCAAAACAAATTTATTAATGACTAAAATAATAAAATAAAATTTAAAAGTACTATAATAAAAAGTAACGACAAGTAGTTGGACACCTGGACTAAAGTTATTGGTCATTTTTTTATGAACTTTTCTAATTAAAAGAAATTACTGCAACTTCAACTCCTTGTACTTTGTAGAATAACTTTTTCCCCCAGAATAGTTTATTCTTTTTCCGGCAATATGCTTATTAATTATTGAATTAAATTGTTCGCATACATTATTGTCCTTATTTTCCAACAAACTTTCTGCATTATTTATTAATCGTTGTACACAGTTGTTTTCTATCTCATGCATAATGCCTCCGTGGCTTGCTTCTGGTACCAAGTTCAGATTATTTTTATTTTTGTTACAAAAATAAGAACCGCACTGAGTATGTTGACCTAAGCGATGAAACGGTGCATTTGATAAGTCTTTTCGAATACCTAAGGCAAGATACTAAATTATTCATTTATAAAGATCATTAATCGTGATTGTAGATGCATTTACATTACATATTGAATACCTATTCCATAATTCTATATTTTTACTTAATATAAAATAAACTATACCTTTTATTTTGTCCAATTTTTTTATATCGGTCGCTTCTCTCCAGTGCGTGACAGCTTTTGAAACATCGCTGCGGAATCTCAGTATGTTTGCTAAAATATATTTTCTTATTCAAAGAGGATATTTTGTGTTTTTGGCCAATACGGTAAGTTTTGTGGCATAGTTCCTCAAGAGATGATTACGGCACTCAATTTTTCAAATATCAAAATTTGGTTAAAAAAAATAGAGGTAACTCTTAACTTTAAACTTAACTTACTTTTTTCTATATTAAATTAACTTAACGAGTTAAAAAAAATAGTTAACTTGCCCAGCCTTGAATTATTTTTATAGATCGCATATAGGCGTACCGGTATTATATTATGGTTAGTGGTTAGTGTAGTACCTATATATTAAAGGACCATCCAACTCAAAAAATCAATAATTATTTTATTACCTTAATAAATAGAATAGAGTCTAACTAAGATAATGATACCACTAAAATCCGTTAGATAGTTACGGTGAATTATGATATTCCACGTGACGTCACGGATTCGTTTGTACATAGGTAGGTACTAGGTGTTAGGTATAGTAGGTACCGAGAACAATCGATGCACACTCAGTTATTTAAGAGTTAACCAAAAAACATAAGACCAATTTTATTCTTTGAGTATTTTAATATGGGAATGACGCCAGCCGGGGCTCGGGAATTTCACGAATTGAATTTAGCTAGTGACAACGATTTAATGGCTGATTTTTCATCTATAAAAACCCTAGCCAATTCACAAATAAATCCAAGGACACGTCAAATTTACACTTTACTTGATGAATAGCGATAAGTCATATTTTATTCATATTTAATATTTATATTATTATGTACCTATATATATAAAGCAAACTGTAGTGTAAAATACTTTTTAAAAATATTTAAGCTCAATGCAACACATCACTAACAATTTTTATACATTTTACACATTTTTTACAATATATTATATTAAGGGGATTGGAAGTGCTCCGTTTCTAAGGAGTAAACGATAGGCATTTAGTTTAACAGTTGAAGTCGCTTACTGCTGTTGTGTGAGTAGTAACTGTTCATTTGTGTGAGTATCCAACACGCCACCACTACTACCCGCATATTCAACAACGGTGCGATATCCAAAACCGGTTTTAGTCAACTAACTTTATCGAATAATACAATAACAACAGTCATTAAGTCGTAATTAGAGTAGTATACGTATGTGACCCATATTAGGTCAACGGCCTGCTAAATAATTGCATAAAATAAAAATCACAAATAATTCATTCATAAATAGTTATAGTTAAAAATAAATCAATGGTAATACTGACTAACATATTTTATAAAAAAAAGTTTTAGAACGAATATTTATATCATCTAATTATTAATTAATTCCAACACAAGCTTTTAGCTTATAAAAAGTGTGCAATTTTTGCTTGTTTAAATTTCTTGTATCGCAAAACATAAATAAATATACAATAAAATCAAGATGTATTAGGAATAAAATAAAAAACTAAAGGTGACAGAATTAAACAATTTTTTCGGGAATGCCTGGTCTTATTGGTAATCCTCGATCAAACCTAGAATCGATTATTTCTGGAAGTAATGACTCCATATAAAATCGAGTAACAAATGGTTCAATTTTTGTATTCCAAAATGATTCATCTCTAGGTATTTTATCTATCACAAAACCTGCCAAAATCATAAACATTTAAAAACGATTAATAACGACTAGGTATATAATAATTTGATTACCTTTGGGACTCCATACAACAAAATAACAATATTTTTTTTCGGCAATATTAAGTTGGCCCTGTACTTGGAAATAATAATTGTCCGTTTTTTTTAAAACAAGCTTCCCCTTATAATCGGTCATATATTTTAATTTTTCTAGAGTAACCGCTTCCTGTGGTGTGTATTCTTTTATACTCGACGGACATTTTATTTCTATTATCGAGTCTTCGTTTATTAACCCGTCTGGACTCGCAGCCAAATAATGCAGGGATTTATGAATAAATAAGCCTGCTAACTGTATAGTTATTCCTAAAGTTTCTTGAACAGCGTTTCTGGCAATTGACTCATTTTCGATTCCATACCTATATAAACGGAATAATATTTAAATATAATGCATACTAATCTATAAAATAGTTACAAATTATAGTTATAAATTAAAATAAATCAATAAATAATATTTAGTAACTACGTCACAATCATTAAAAAACTTTAGCTTACCTCGTAGCTGAACTTCCTTGAAAAATATCGTACAAAATATGCTTTACAGTATTTGCACGGGAAGTTGTTGGTCGAAGCTTACAGACCTTTCCAAAGTTGGACGCAGTTAGTCGATATTTTCTATATTGTTGCCACATATCATTATCTTGCTGTCCAATTGTACTTCGTTCAATCGCTACTATCTCTTCAGATTTTAATGTTATTTTTTTCAAAAATAGTTCTTTTTTATTTTGATACTCATCAAAAGGCATATCAATTATTTCGCAACCCATTTCCACAGCCCCATAATCATCATCGGGTCCAGAAAATAATTTACGCTTATTCATTGTAAATCTATAAATAATATTAAGTGGTTGTAGTGTGATATTTATTTTTAAAAATATATAAATCAAATTACGTAGGTTTTTTAAAATTTAAACGTCGTCTTCTTGATAATTCGCGCATTTTATCAACTTTTTTAATATATTTTTTTGTAATTATACCAGGACTTAAATTAGTCATTTTTTTATGTAAATGACTAATGTAGTTAGATCCCAAATTAAACGATGTCACTGCAGTATGACACCTAGCACCATATGATCCTAAAATAATAATTTAAGATTTAAAAAAAATACAATATTTACCTACAATATGATTTTTTTATAATAATTATACCTCGTAAAGAAAAGTTGATTCTTTTGCCACCAACGTACTTGGCAATCACGTTATTAAAACCTTCAACCACATTGTTATTGACATTATAGATCAGGCTCGATACATGATGTGCAACTATATTTCTGGCCCCTAAGATATCAGCCCATAATCCAGAAGTTTGCATTTGAGGAACTAGATTAACCTCATTTTCTTTCGGGCCTTTACAAAAATAACTAAAAAATAAATAAAATATAATTTATACATAATATATGTATTGTAACCCACTAACTTAATTTTAAAAATAATTATTGTTCATTTGATTTGTAACGATTAAAAAAAAATTAATTACCTAGCACAATCATCATGGTAGCCAAATACATGGTATGGGCTATTCAAAATATCATGTTTTAAAAGGGCGACTTTTTCATTATGACTAAGATTCATTTCTTTTCTAAAAGCTATTGCCTTCGTCACTGCACATCTTTAAAAAAAAAAACGGGTAAGTGAGTATCGTTCTGCTGTACATTAGGGGGTGGGGTGGACCTCGGACTAAAGTAGATTAAATTTGAATGCAATGATAGGTATCATTATATACGAAAAACGATTCTGAACGGAGATGATTTGTCAGTCTAGGATATATTATATAAAAATCTAAAAACTAAAAAAAATTAAAAATTTCAATTGTCTATAAATAGCTCATAAAAAGTTAAAATTCTTTGAAAATTTAACTGTGTATGGAGAACGCTAATATAAACATTTGGTGAAAATTTCAAGTGTTCACATCGATTAGTTTTTGAGTTATAGCAAATTAAAAAAATTCGATTTTTATTTTTTTTGAAAACTATAGTTTGAAATTGAAGCATTATTTCGACTAGTTATGCTGTACACATACACAAAAACACACATCATTGTAAAATCAATACATTCATCACTCCGTTCAGAATCTAAAAATAATTTATTATACATAGGTTTGTTAATTATTCATAAAAACTCATTACCGTAATTTAAGTCGTCTATCTTTTAAAATTTTCCTCAAAACTCCTGGTACTACTATCCCGGAGGTACTCTTTCGACGAGTGGATATATCCACAATACGGTTACAATAATTTCTTAGAATATGATTTACACATTCTATTTTTTTAATAAATATATCGGGTCCATAAGGTTTTGCCAATGATAATTTTTTCATGACACTTGAGTCCCCGTCACCAATAAGTTTATTAAAAATTACATTGTGCATTGACATGCTTTGGCGGAAACCTTCAACAATAATGTCTGCTTCCATTGAAGTAGAAGTTCCTTCCCAGTTCTTAAAACATTTATGAACAGAAACTTCTTTCTCGTTGGATTCAGCTTTTTGACAAACAGCACAAAATTTATTTCGAATTCCCATAAAAAGTATTTTTTTTGTTCGGTATCCAATAATTGTCGCCTATATAAAATAATTTATAATGTTATTATTTTTAAAAACGACTTATTGAATATTTTATAAATTTTTAACCATAAAATACTGCGAAAGCTTACGTAATTTCGACAAATTTAACGCTACTTAACCCCTTTATAAAAAAATTAATTAATTAATTAACTTTTTATATTAGGTAAATGAAATATTTATGAAGAATTTTAAATTATTATGTTTAAGCTTTTTTTAGCTAGCGAAAAATTTTTAGTTTCAAAAAACAAAAATTTGAAATGTATATAAAATATAAATTGTTAAAAAATATCTAAAATATTTTGAAAATGTTATCATGTAATAAGAATGCAATTTTAAAGACTTTGTGAAAATTTCAAGTACCTTTCTACGACTATTTGTTTTTAAGTTACACTAAAAATATTAATTCAATTCAGCTAATAAAAATTTAAAAAAATTTTTTACGATAATATAAATATAATATAATAATAATACTTACTACACCAGAAAGGGCATTGTAGTTACTTTTGTAAGACCTTTTAGACCATGTACCGTCTGCTACAACCGTAATT
Source organism: Schizaphis graminum (assembly GCA_020882235.1). Classification (NCBI taxonomy): domain Eukaryota; kingdom Metazoa; phylum Arthropoda; class Insecta; order Hemiptera; family Aphididae; genus Schizaphis; species Schizaphis graminum. The sequence continues at coordinate 21,018 of JAJFBB010000017.1, read as the reverse complement.
AGTGGTATTCCATTTTCATTTACGCTATTTTCTTCCACTGCAAGTCTAGCCTCTTCTTTACCAGCCATTTCCATTGCTTCTATAGCTGTGTTCTCGGTGTGTTTAATTAAATCATAATGAATTTTTTGATATAACGGATTACTCATATTAGGCATATTTAAAAAAGCTGAAAATGTGTCTAGTTGTGTATACCCTTGTCCAGTATTTACGATTGCAGCCACCATTGCCGAATTTACAGGCATACTTGCGCGATTTTCATTTGTAATTATTTCTTGTTTGTTACAAAAATTACACATAAAAACGAATTCAGAAAAAAATCCATTTCTGATTTCTTTTACCAAAATTAAGTTTTTAAAAGTACAATCGAATGGGTGGTGGTCAATATTTTTAATAGCATCAAATAAAAACATTATATCAACTAAACGTCGACCACTACATTTCACCCTTTAAAAATTATAAAATATTTTTTAATTTTAATTCTCAATTTTATAAAATTACGCCAACACTTACTCGACAGGTATTATATTATTTAATGATTTTTCGCCGGTATTAGAATTTATATTTTCTCTTTCAGCCTCAATCTGCGTTCGATTATCATGTCTGTTATACAAATATAATGTAAATTATTCGTCATTTTTTACAACATATTGTAGTTTATAATACATACTTTTGTAAGTAATTGCTACAAATAATTTCATCACCGCTGTTGCTGTTAACCGGTGCACCTAAATCTGAAACCTGATAAAATAGCTTATAATGATTTGTTCATGAAAGTTAATCGAATTAAAATATACAAAATTATTAAGGTACTTTAGGACTTACCTGGAGATCAATTATTGGGTTTTCTTTTGTTTTAATAAAATTTTTTAATTTTTGCTTTTTAGATTTAATTGTTTTACTTAAATACCGACGTTTTTTCGTCCCGTATCTATAATCTTTGTTATTCATTTTTTTATGAGAACTTGGAATAATGAAAATATAACACCAATATCTAAAGCACTGATACTAATACACTAATACTGCACTGAAACTTAACTTTAGATGTAGTGCCGTTAAGTACTAACTACTAAGTGTCGACTAAATCCATAGATAACTTCGGGCATAATTGTACAGTAGGTATATTGTGTAAATTCATTACAGTAAACATATTAAATTATAAATATATTGCAATTCATTTGAATTCATTATAAGTCTATTTAGGAATTATATATAGCCATATAGATACGCTGGCGGCTCGCGTTGCGCGCCGGTATCAAACGTTTCCGAGAAACAATTTATGGCCCGCACGCGCATGCACAAGTCTTTATATTTGATGAAATAAAATATTTTATTCCCACGAGGAAACTAATTTCAATCAATGTAGACCTAAAAGCCTGACAAAAATACGTCAACTCAAAATGATCGTATTTTAATTCTGTAAAAATATTTGTACTTGTCATTGTGTTTTTTAGGTTATTGTGGAAGTCAATTTTAGAATAACTGTTTAACATTCTTAAAAAAGACACTTAAGTAAATCTAAAAATTTAAAAAAAATTTAAAAACTCAAATAAGATTTAAGAACAATTTTTAAAAAAATATCAAAAATCGATTTCCACAATAACCTAGAAAAAAGGTCGATCAACTCAAATCTTTTTACAGAATTGAAATATGATCATTTTAAGTATGCGTAATCTTGTCAGGCTTTTAGGTCTAAAACGTGAAATAAATACGCTGCTTCCAATCGCCTTAACATTAGAGAATATTTATCTACATTTTACTACACAATTTATACAATTCAATCTCATTGTTCAAATTTTATACAATTTAATAATTTATACTTTCAAAGATAATTTTTTTAAAAAAAACTAAAGATAAAATATTTACTATAGTGCGTTTCACGAAATAAGAGACTCGATTCTAGCGCGACCGGTGGACAAAAGTCCTTAGGATTACTCAACATGAGCAGGTATTCAATTTTCGCACGCATTGTAGTACACATGTTGAGTAGCCCTAAGGACTTTTGTCCACCGGTCGCGCTAGAATCGAGTCTCTTATTTCGTGAAACGCACTATAGTAAATATTTTATCTTTAGTTTTTTTTAAAAAAATTATCTTTGAAAGTATAAATTATTAAATTGTATAAAATTTGAACAATGAGATTGAATTGTATAAAATTGTGTAGTAAAATGTAGATAAATATTCTCTAATGTTAATATAATATATTGTAAAAAATGTGTAAAATGTATAAAAATTGTTAGTGATGTGTTGCATTGAGCTTAAATATTTTTAAAAAGTATTTTACACTACAGTTTGCTTTATATATATAGGTACATAATAATATAAATATTAAATATGAATAAAACATGACTTATCGCTATTCATCAAGTAAAGTGTAAATTTGACGTGTCCTTGGATTTATTTGTGAATTGGCTAGGGTTTTTATAGATGAAAAATCAGCCATTAAATCGTTGTCACTAGTTAAATTCAATTCGTGAAATTCCCGAGCCCCGGCTGGCGTCATTCCCATATTAAAATACTCAAAGAATAAAATTGGTCTTATGTTTTTTGGTTAACTCTTAAATAACTGAACGCCTCTCCAACATAAATTGAATGTTGATGTTCAAAATTAATCTAAACGGAATAACAATAACGTTTATAATAATATATTAATTAATTAAATCTCAATAGGTACCTATAATAGGCTAATTAAACGTTATAAAACTAAATTATACTTTATTTCTTATTAAAAACTTTGCTTTATGCCTACGTATTATATAATATTATATACGAAATACCTATATAGATAGGCGAAATTATACACTTTTATTAGAGCAAGCCAAGTGAAAAATATAAAAAAAAATTTCTATTGACAACTTTTTATAGAAATTTTGTTTAATGCATATATTATAATATAATATATAATGAATATTTCTTTACAATTTAAATACTTAATAATGTATAAACAATTTAAATAATTAATACACTTATTAAAGATATACACAAATTATAATTTGTTTATTTTTTTTATTTTTTACTATTTAAATTATTATTATTAAAATGACCATGGCTATATAATGTTAAAAAAAATACACATTAAATATGAATTTTTTTTTTTAATGAAAGATTATATTTCTGAATAGGTAGTTTTAAAATTATTCCGAATTTTTTCATTTAAATTTTGATAATTTACACGCTTGTCCTGTATCACGTGTTAAATATAATATAAAAATATTGAATTTTTCAATGAAATTATATGAACAGAAAAACGATAAAATTGATAAACTATAACTATCGATAAAAAAAAACTCTAGAAACGATTATGATCGTTTTTTTTTATTTAAAAAAAATTAATCACTGACGAAAATAATATTGAAGAAAATTAATTATTATCCGAGTGACCACTCGTGTGCATCGATTGTTCTCGGTACCTACTATACCTAACACCTAGTACCTACCTATGTACAAACGAATCCGTGACGTCACGTGGAATATCATAATTCACCGTAACTATCTAACGGATTTTAGTGGTATCATTATCTTAGTTAGACTCTATTCTATTTATTAAGGTAATAAAATAATTATTGATTTTTTGAGTTGGATGGTCCTTTAATATACAGGGTGATTTTTTTATCAAACAACACTCATTATTTCAATAAGTATTAACTTTTTTCAATTTTTTATTTTTCAAAATTGTTAGTTTTATGCTTTTCTAAAACTATGTACAATTTTTATTTTTTTCACTTTAATATTTAATAGTGAAATCACTATCAACTTTTGATTTTCAAATGGCAACCTATACTTAAAATGTTATAAAAGAGTAGGGATATTTTTTTTATGAATTCTTACGTTTAAATTACTATTTTCATTTAACCGTTCGCGAGTTATAGCTGCTCAAAGTTGGGCGGTTTGAGGTTTTTAGGTGTTAGTCCCAAAGGTTATTACGGCTGTGAGACATTGATTAGAACACAATTATTAGATTATAATTATAAAGACCAGTAGTTCAAATTATAAATCGTTATCGTTCGACCAAAGGTACTAATATCCAAGGCTGTGCATTAACGAGTTAATAAGTAAAAAGTTAAGTTAATTTTAACTTATTAACTTAACTTACTAGGTCGTTGTTTTAATTAACTTAACTTTAACTTAACTCATTTATATCTACGTTAACTTAAAATCAACTTCTAATTTTTAATATTACCTATTAAGTTAATTTTAATACCTACTTTGAATAAACCAGCAGCAAAGTACAAATCTTACATATAAATAAATATATTTCTATATTATATTACCTATATTTATATACAAATATAATATTTGTAATATTTAAAAAATATAGTTACTAGTTTTTTTTTATACCTCATCTTTAAATGTTTGAGTTATTTATTTTTGAATTGTAAAGATTAAACAATAAAGTAAGCACATTTAAAGTAAAATGTAAATCAACCCAGACTCCAGAGTGAAATATAAATATTAAATAGAGTGATAAAATGATACAGCCCTACAACAGTTTTTAAATTATATACATTATATTAATATATATTATTAATATTAGTATATTACACTATTACCTACTAATTACTATACAAGTGATTTTCACTTATTTTAAAACATTTTCAATGAATTTTTTTTATTATTATTAACTTAACTTATTAATTGAAGTTAAGTTAACAAAAATTTGTTAACTTAACTTTAAACTTAATTGATATATTAAAAAAATAAATTAACTTAACTATTAATTTAATTGAACAAAAATTTTTTAACTTAACTTAACTGAGTTAAAAAAAATCATTAACTTGCCCAGCCTTGCAGTAATATCGTTGTAGTTTAATTTGTACCTCCTACTACCTACACGAACTATGGACTATCGTGGACTATGGCACTGTATCCGTATTCCGTAATATCAAAAATTATGATTAATAATAAATCAGATGAAACAGATATTATCATTTTAAATTTTTATTATGATAACAATATCATAATATGAAAATACTTCCTAAACCACTACCACGATTAAAGATATCTTTAATCGTGACCACTACACATGACAAATGATAATACTTTAATCACAGATAAACTCTCATCGAACCAAACCGTTGGGTATTCCCAATAAAAATAGATAATACAATTGTTTACTTTTCAGTTTTCACTACTTTTCAGTGCTATACTGCAAATTGTCTGCAATGGCCTATGTTAATAATATGCCAAATAATGTTCTTTAACTTTTAAACAAAAAAATATAAAACTCATGTGACATTTAGTTTAATAAGTTTAATTTAAATCGTCTTTTCTGTGATTGAAAATTCAATTATTTTATTACTTTCATTGCTAACATAAAGAGTAAATACGTCATACGCCAACATTCATAATATAATTAAATATTGAAACATTTATTCTCTAATATAATGTTGTTAAATAAGTAAAAATTATATTAAATATGATGGGTAATCATAAGTAGTTTTTTTATGACGTATTTTGTTTAACTATTTATTTAAACCTAACTTCCATTTAAATTGGTATTACACATGTGAATACTACTTGACAACCTATCAGGAACTTAGAATAATTTATTGGTAAGTTTTAATAATTTTGTAAAAAGCTTTAAAAATTATAGTAAATAATAATAATGTATTTAAAAAATTTTAATTTCAGTTTTATCAGTTCTATACAATTTTTGTTCAAATGTATATCGATAGACAAAGACAATAATACAATATTATAGATCTATTATGTATTATTTATAAGTTGATAATACATAGCTTGTTTTAAAATCAAGTTGCATTGTAACTGTACAGCTATTGGCTTCAATTAATCCAGAATGTTTGTTGCATACAAAAATTCTAAGATAATTACAAGCATGTACTAATAAGAATATTCTTGGACATATGACTTGAAGAATATACATATTATACTACAATTGTACTTAGAAAAAGCGGGTAAGTGAGTATCGCTCTGCTGTACATTAGGGGGTGGGGTGGACCTCGGACTATGGTAGGTTAAATTTGAATGCAATGATAGGTATCATTGTATACGAAAAACGATTCTGAACGGAGATGATTTGTCAGTCTGGGATATATTATATTTAAATATTGTCATATATTATATTTTGAAAAAAAATCACAAATTCAAACACTTAAGTAAAAGCTTCAAGATCTTACGTTTGATAATTTTTTAAAAATAACAAAAATCGAAAATTATTTATTAGTAAAACGTAATTTTACACGCGTATTTTTGATTTCAAATTAAAATTAAAACTTTAAACACTCGTAAAATTTTTTAAATTGAATAATCCTCAAACTTTTTTATAATTATTCTAAGCTTAACTTATGGACAGCATAGTATTAAATTTTCAATTCTTAGCTATTGATAGTAAAATATTTATAAATTTTTTACTACCAAATAGTGAAAAATATTCATGATTTTGACGAATTTGTGTCAATATTTGAACTTCAAATGCTAATAAAAAAAAATTGTGCCTATGTATTTTTATAATTTTTGAATGAGAGTTAGAACAAGTTATGTGGACCCTTCAATTAAATTTTCAAGTAATTTGCCCGAGCTGAATTTTTTTTATCAACATTTATAAAAAAAAAATAAAAAAAAATTGAAAATTTCAATTGTCTATAAATAGCTCAAAAAAAGTCAAAATGTTTTGAAAATCAAATCACGTAAAGAAAATGGCAATCTAAATAACTGGTAAAATTTTCAAGTATTTACGACTTATACTGTTTGAATAACAACAAATATCAAAAATCGTTTGAGGCTAAACCGTTATTTAATGCGGTTTTGTAAAAATTTAAATTTCAAACACTCATAAAAAATTTTTGTCTGAATCCGGTAGAGTTTTTTTTACAGATAATTGAAGAAAAATGTATGGAGAACCTTGTACCAAATTTTCAAAACTTAGTTATAAAAGAAAAAAATTTTACGATTTTTCAACCACAAAATTACTTGCAAATTTTCGCAATTTTGACATATTTCGTATAAATTCGAACTTTAAACACTTATAAAAAAAAATTGTGACTAACGATTTCGAATTTTTTTTTATCACTTTAAGAACAACTTATAAGAAACCTTGTATTAAATTTTCAAGATTTTCTGGCCGGCCAAAAATTTTTTATCGTTATTTTAAAAAAAAATACTAAAAAAAATTAAAAATTTCAATTGTCTATAAATAGCTCAAAAAAAGTCAAAATTCTTTGAAAATTTACCTATGTATGGAGAACGCTAATATAAACATTTGGTGAAAGTTTCAAGTATTTTCATCTATTAGTTTTTGAGTTATAGCAAAATAAAAAATTCGATTTTGTCGAAAACTGGTTTTGCGTAAAAAATCCCGTTTTTCCGTCATTTTTTTTATGTTTTTCCCGACTCATTTAAAAAATATTGAAAAATTTTAACTTTTGACCCCCCAAAGTACCAACTAGATTCAATTTCCTTTTCAAAGAGGGGCTGAAGTCCAAAATCGAAGCATTTTTACTGCTCCAAATGTTGTCGTCAGACACAAAAAAAAAAAAATAAAAAAATAAAAAAAAAAAAAAAAAAAAAAAAAACACACACATCATTGTAAAATCAATACATTCTTCACTCCGTTCAGAATCTAAAATTGAGAACAATGTGAAAACTAAAATAATACTATACACTGTTAAAAATACTATATTGGATTTTAATATTCCAACATATAACAACATCGATCATAGGTATGTATAAATATTTTTTATTTGTAACATTCAATTTTATGAGGAAGTTATTAGGTTTTTATTATCTTTTTTGTAGATAATCTAGTTAATTTCAAAGAAGCGTAAAATAATCAAGTCTGCCCAACTACATCCTGAGGAAAACTGTAACCTATCAATAAATAATATGTAAAGAAAATTGTAAATGATAAAAAAATATTGTAAATGCTAGTATACTAAATTTTAATACTTCATATTATGTAGTTAAATTAAATATGGGGCAGCAACATTAATCATTAAAACTTATGTTTAATAAAAATAAAAATAATTATAATATGTATAAATAGAGTAAATTAAATTATTAATGTTTTAAAAAAAAAAAAACCTATCACATATGTATATTATGATTATCACTAAGTACCTACTTGTTTATATATGTGTATACTCAATTGACAATTTAAATATTAAACTAAATATATTTTTAAAATTATATTTAGGTACCTATTACATAGTAGTTAGTAATATGCAAAATAAACATTGTTTTTTTGTAAATGGTTGATGTTGTTGCCTATTTATTGCTAATTATTAAGTTATTAATTATTATTATTAAATTTACATATCTAAGTTGATATATTATTAGTGCCACTTTTAAATGTTACTATTGTTTTAGGTCTGGGGTTAATGGAGAATTTGTTCTGAATTTCTTGAACACATGTTTATCATTACTCATATTTTGCATAACTGCTTAACGAACATTTTGATTAAACTGTGTCATCAAATTTGGAATAGATTTTTCATAATCCTGGACTTTAAAATGATATTAACATTTTATAGTGGTTACTAATAATATAAAATAAAATGAATTAGGGATTTATTGTTACTAGAGCCCGGTTTTTAATGCAAACAATTAATTTAAGGATATGAACATATTTATGCATTAACAATATAATATATATTATTGTTTGTGAATATTATACATATTAATGTGTATAAATATTTAAAAAAATATATAAAGTATTTAAAGATTTATTTACTATGAAAAAATTGAAATGTCATGAATAAAGAGAATTATAAATTTATATATGTATAACTGAGCTAAGTTAAAATTATTTTACTTAATTTTATAATATTTTAACATATTGAACTTGTATCCAACACCCAATAGGTATTATAATTATCATTGCAATGTTATATTTTATTTAGATATACATTAAGATAATACTAACTATAGAAATAGAATTTAGAAATTAGGAAATGTTGATCAATATTTAATCAGAATTATTTTAAGTGAAAAAATATACATTTTGTTAAAATTCGGGCCCTAATGACTTGAATTATGATGTTTAAAAATAACGATTATATGTATACTTGACTCGTCGTGAATTGCCTAATCATTAAATTTATAAATATGTCTTGTTCTAAAATTAACTGTATAATGAAAAATATGCTGATTGCTAAACAATATAAGGTAACTTGTATTTTTATCATTTAATCAATTGTTTTTTTTATAATTTTAATGAAAATTAATTTATATTATACTTATACTTATTATATTAATATTTATATGCACATTATAATTACTTAATTATGTGTACAATGTACATGTATGTATAATTTTAATTTATTCAATAAATTATTGTGAAATTAATTTTTTTTTCTATACTTACCTTAAAGGGAATTTCAAATAGTATCAATTCATGGTATTAATATAAATCATACATCTTAAAATTTTTGTCAGACAATAATATTTAACTATTAATTTTAAATTTGTTTTCTGTATAAATAAACAGTCAAGTGCCTTCAACTGACATAAATAAATTATGTCTTATTCAAATCAAGAAAAAAAGGATATGCTTAATTAATAATTGCAATTATGAAATGGCAAGTAAATAATAAATATCCAATGTTGTAATAATATGAACTTCATACCCTCATAAAAACTTAGTGTGACATTCATGTAAACATTTTTTTTTCTTGATAAAGGTCGACAAACTTATGAGAAATCTTGTATTACATTTTTTATGAATTTATAGCTCAAAATAATTTGAAAATTTTTTTCATTTTTACGTATTTTGTTAATATTTTAACTTGAAATGCTTATAAAAAAAGTGACTGGATTTTTAATATTATAACAAATCAAAATATTTTGAAAAAATTTTAATGTATAGAAAAAGCTAGTATAAACATTTAGTGAAAATGTCATGTGTTTACGATTCTAAGCTTAACTTATGGACAGCATAGTATTAAATTATTAATTCTAAGCTTTTGATAGTAAAATATTTATAAATTTTTAACTACTAAAATAGTTAAAAATAATCATGATTTTGACGAATTGTTGTCAATATTAGAACTTCAAATGCTAATAAAAAAACATTGCGCCTAGTATGTTTCTTATGATTTTTTTATCGCCATAAGAATAACTTATGAGTTATGAGGAACTTTGTATTAATTTTTCAAATATTTTGACTCCTCCAAAAAATTTTTATCGATACTACAAAAAAAAATTCCTAGGAAAATTGAAAATTTCAGTTGTCTATAAATAGCTTAAAAAAAGTCAAAATATTTTGAAAATCAAATCATGTGAAGAAAATGTCAATTTAAATAACTAGTGAAATTTTCAAGTATTTACGACTTACACCAGAGGTTCCCAAACTGTGGGTCGCGCTATTTTTTTTAAATAATACAAAAATATAATCATCTATTACTTGTATGGTAAAAAAAAAAAAAGGTCATTCATTGATATTGTGGGTCGCCATATTTTAAAAAATTTTCAAAATGGGTCGTACAATAAAAAGTTTGGGAACCTCTGACTTACACTATTTTAAAAACAACAAATATATTTTAAAATCGTTTGAGGATAAATCGTTGTCGTTACACTATTTGGTAAAAATTTAAAATTCTAACACACTTAAAATTTTTCCTATAATGATGTTTTATATGATTGTTTTCGAGTTTTCTCTATAGCTACTTGAAGGAAAACGTAGTGTTGAATTTTTTATTCTTAAATATAGACACAAAAAATTTTATGATTTTTAAACTTCAAAATTACTTGAAAATTTTCACGATTTTGATATATTTCGTAAAAGTTTGAACTATAAACGCTTATGAAAAAAAATTGTGACTAACGATTTTTAATTTTTTTTTAGCTACAATAAGAATTACTCATTAAGGAACCTTGTATTAAATTTTCAATTTTTTTTGTAATCCACAATTTTTTTATCGACACTTCAAAAATAAATTCTCATAAAAATCGTAAATTTCAGTGGTCTATAAATAACTCAAAAAAAGCCAAATGTTTTGAAAATTTAACTGTATAAAGATAACACTAACATAAACATTTGGTGAAAATTTCAAGTATTTACAGTGATTAGTTTTTGAATTACAACCATATAAAAAAATCAATTTGGTCGAAAACTGGTTTTGCGTAAAGATTCCCGTTTTTCTTTTACTTTTTTTTTGTTTTTTTTTCGATTTATTTGAAAATTGTTGGAAAATGTTTACTTTTGACCTGTATAATGCACCAATGAAATTCACTTTGCTATCGGAAACCAACCCCAAAATTTGAAATTGAAACTGTATTTCGACTAGTTATGCTGTACTACATAGGCGTAACTAGTCCTTTAAGTTAGGGGGGAATAAATTCCTAAAAATCTTTTTTTATTATTAATTATTTCTATTTGTGTTTACAACTGATTTGAATGATTATTCGTTTATATGAAACATTATATTTTTTTAAATTGTAGGCAAAAATAAAGTTAATACAAATATGTTTATATACACATACATTTACCCAAAAATTCTGGGGGGCTGAAGCCCACCCAAGCCCGCCCCCCTAGTTATGCCTATGGCTGTACACAGACACAAAAACAAAAAAACAAAACACAAATTATTGTAAAATCACAATACATTCATCACTCCGTTCAGAATCTAAAAAAATTGATTATTTCAAATGCCTATAAATTGAATAAAAATGAGTGAATATTTGAAAATAAAATTATATTAAGAAAAGCTAATATTATAAGCAACTAGGGTTTTAAAATTTCATGAAATTTTAATGAAATATTTCATTGCAATGAAAAATAAAATGTAAATTATTATATCTTAAAGTTTATAATAACGTCAACTTGCAAATGATAAATTTTCAAAAGTTGGTTTATTGTAAAACAAAGAAAATATGTATAATAAATAATTATAAAAATAACCAATAAGGATCCAATTAATAATACAAGTGATAAATTAAAAAATATCAAAAATTTATAGTACATATTTTTGTATATTTATCATGAATATTTTCTGTGTTTAATCAATATATTATTTCTTATCAACTATAACCGATCATGTTTAAAAGAAGAAAAAATATTTTTCAATATTTCATTGAAATATTTCAAATTTAGAACCCTATAAACAACTGATGAAATTTTCAAGTTTCTACAACTTATACTTTTTGGATAAAAACAAATATCAAAAATCGTTTGAGGCTAAACCGTTATTTAATGCGGTTTTGTAAAAATTTAAATTTCAAACACTCCTAAAAATTTTTTGTCTTAGTCCGGTACAGTTTTATTTACAGATATTTGAATAAAAATTTATGGAGAACCTTGTACCAAATTTTCAAAACTTAATTATTAAAGAAAAAATTTTTACGATTTTTCAACCACAAAATTACTTGCAAATTTTCGCAATTTTGACATATTTCGTATAAATTCGAACTTTAAGCACTTTTAAAAAAAAATCCGAAATCGTGTCACTATTTTCACTTTAAGAACAACTTATAAGAAACCTTGTATTAAATTTTCAAGATTTTCTGGCCGGCCAAAAATTTTTTATCGTTATTTAAAAAAAAAATACTTAAAAAAAATTGAAAATTTCAATTGTCTATAAATAGCTCAAAAAAGTCAAAACATTTGGTGAAAATTTCAAGTATTTACATCAATTAGGTTTTGAGTTATAGCAAAATAAAAAAATCGATTTTGTTGAAAACTGGTTTTGCATAAAAAATCCCGTTTTTCCGTTACTTTTTTAGGGTTTTTTCCGACGCATTTGAAAAATATTGAAATTTTTTAATTTTTGACCCCCCAAAGTACCAACTAGATTCACTTTTGCTTCATAAACGATACTATTTGAGTCGTTTGAGAAAATCCCACACGGCAAGAAAATCATTATTTAAAATTTATTAAACATTTTAAAAAAAATTAACATATTTATTAAATATTTTATTTTGATCAACGGTTAATTGTAAAATGTTTAGTTAACAATTATTAATCATTTTTTGAACCCTTTTGCATTTTGAGATAAACATTTAAAATTCAAGATTACTTAAACATTGGTTAAATATATTTATTAAATATTGGTAAACAAATGTTGTATTTATATTTTCTAACACTGAATGAATGTTCCATAACCATCAATGTTTATTTATTAAACATTTGATAATAATTTTCATTGATTTTTAATTAATATTGGAACGCAAGTATTTTTTGATGTTTTTAAATATTAAATAAACACATATTTTGTCTTTTATAAAATTTGTGCTCAATTAATATTTAATTTGATATACATGAATTAATTTAAAGCTCATCTTTGCCGTCATTATATTTAATTCCCTGTAATGAACTTTTTAAAATTTGAATAATAAAAAATTTTTAAATACTAAAATTATTTAAAGTTAGATTATATAATACTTTGGGTTATATTATACTCTATAATTTAGGCTTTAGATATTTTTATAAGTTCTCAAGAGCATTAATTATATTCATCTGGCTGAACTAACCTAATAAAATTGTATTAGGCTAGTTAAGACAACTGTTAATTAAAAATTTATTTTAAATAACAAATGTGGTATTATATATTATCATAATCTTATACTGTTGATGTACCTATTTATGCTTTAAATTTAATTACACTCATTTGTCACTATAAAAAACTTGTGTATGTACCAATCTATATAGATTTTAATTTAATAAAATATCAATATTATGATACACTATAACAATCGTATTAAATTGATTATTACTTATATTGTACCTATTATAGGTGGTATTATATAGCTATAATTTAAATTAATTTAAATTTTAGATTTAAAAATTATAAATTTGACTAACAATAAATAACAAGTATTAAAATATATAAGATTTGAAAAGTAATTGTTATATTTATTATAATAAAATTATTACAAAATGTAATATTTAACATTTTTACACACTGCAGCTGTTGTTAATATATAAATAACTTAATATATTTGATTACATAATAAAATATTAAAAATATTATAATATTGCAATTGATACAAATGGTAGGTTATAATTTTTGTGTTTTCCTTTTTATGTTAAAAGGTGCTTGCGCTAGGACATTTTTAATCACTTCTTCCATTTCACTTTCAGAAACTTTATTTTTATACTTGGGTTGTTGTTTAACAGCATCTAAAACATAATATTTGCTAAATTATTATACCTTATAACTATTTATTACAAAAGAAATACACATTGAAATTATAAATATCCCTAGTCATTAAATGCAAGGACATTTTTTAAATTATCTTACCTAAAATTACAGAACAAACAGCTAAATTTGAAAATTTTAACTTCTTTCCAGATTTTCCAGAATATGAAAAGTATTGTAATAACTCATCTGAGAATAGCTTGTTCATAATTCTTTTAATCATCGATTTGAAATGTTTTCCACCAATATAACTCAGTTGATTAGTCTTACATGAAACAAAAAAATAACAATATCTACTTTTTATTCAACTATCTAAGTATAATAGGTAACTATAGGCAAATCAACAATATTGATAATAGAAAATTGAAAACATGGTATAGACTACAGGTATTGTTTTCTTACCAAATTAATTTGAAAGGCTCTATCTCCAGATATTTTGTCATTGAATGTATCAAGGTCTGTTGTGTTATCCAATGGTAAAATGCAATCACTTATTTCATTTAATGATGATGTATTATTACAGTTGTTACTTGTATTTGAAATGGTATTAACTTCAAGACGTGTTTCAATTGATTCAATTCTTTGTGCTATGTCCATTTGATTATTGACAAGTCTTTTAAGTTCATGTTTTACATGAGCCAATCTATACAGCACCTCTTTTTGAAAATCACGGTCTGTATAGTAAGAAACTAGACTTTATTATAAACATTTTTGAAATATTTCTATGAAGCAATTAGCATTCAATAGTTAATAGATATAGTTTTGTAGTTTTATTTTGTTAATCATAATATTATGGGAATATTAATAAATATCCAAAAAGTTATTTAAACAGGACATAGACCAATAATATTAAAATTATAAACATACTAAAATGCAAATATATGGTATTTTCTTAAAATATCATTTATTTTTCTTCAAAGTCAAATTTTGTGTATTTTATTATTTCGATCTCATAAAACATAATTATGTCTTTCTTAAAATAATCTAAAACCGCCATAATAAAACACACAAATTCAAGGAGCTACGGAACAACCCAGCTTGTTAACATTGATATGATATAAAGCAGTTAATATAGGGACTTTATTTTGTAATAAGACTATTTGATTGAATGATACCAATAGAAAAAAATAATACAATTTGATATAACTCAGCCATTAAAACTAATTTTAATTATTTATCCCCAAGTTATTCTTATTTTAGTTGGTAATTTATTTGATATATGCCTATTATTAAGACAATTTGTTTTACCTGAAGTAGTTAATGTGGTTGGTGTATCAATAACGTATGATGCTTGCGGCAGTTTTTGTTTTTCTATTGATGATATTATATTCATCTTGTTGGTTACATTTTTCTGAATTTCTTCTAGTATATAAAAACAATTAATTTTTATAGACACTTTAAGTTAAGATTATAGAAAAACAAATTGACTAGATTTACCTGACTGTGATTCAGATGGCAGAGCTGTTACTGAATCGTCACTTCCAAATGATATATTATCATCAATATCTGTTATATCATTTGTTAAAGGTTTTGGCATAATTTCTAAAGTATAAAATAATTTTCATTTAAAATTAACCAAGTATTTTACAGTAATAAGTAATTCATACTTTTTTTCTTGTCAGTGCTAGCATATGAAAGTTGTCTGGAAACTGAGGGTTTTGAATATAAATATTTATTTGTACTAGAGTTTGTAGTTTGAGAACCTGAAAATTGTTATTGTAAAAATATTATGTTTCATACTTAATTTTAGTACATTAAATTTGTTTTCAGTAAACTTACTTTTTAATTTTTTCGGAGAAGGTGACCAACCATTTACTCGTGGCTCAGTGACTTGAAATGTAGTAACAATATCATCATTACAATTGTCATTGGATTCATCTTCAAAATCTAAGAATTACAGATCACATTAAACATTTACTACCTACCTAATATTTAACTTATATAAAAATATATATTTAGTATTTACTATTCAGCTATGCAATACCTGAATAAGTAGGACATAATGATTCCATAGTATCTTCAGCAGATGATATATCGGTTTTTGTAAGCCCTTCTTTAGTCATTTCTCTTGCTTTTATTAATGAATCTATTCATATAAAAAAATGTCAATAAATGTGTAATATTATTAGGTATGTCAATACATTGAGTAGCAAATAAATTTAATAAAAAAGTCAAAATATTAACTTTATTTTAAATGAATAAATTGAAAAATACCACTTTTATCACTTACTAGTTGTTTTTAATACTTTAATTTTATATTGATTATATTCTATGTCATTTGGAAGACTTTTTCTTTCTATTAGCTTTCTAAGAGTAGAATCTTTCTTTGTAGTAGGCCATGCACACATACCATTTTTTATCCAATTGGTTGGTACAGCCTCAATTGTACAGTCATCAATAAATTCCACAACTGAATATGTATTCATTATGATTTTTATACTTTTCAATAACAATATATGAAACTATTCTAAGTAAATACAATAGTTGTTATTAATTAAGACATTTTATAAAGCAATAAATTATACATATTATACAGTACAACAATTATTAATACAAATTAAACACATTTTTTTACAAAATTATAGGTTTAAATGTTTTTATAATACAATACTACCAGATTTAATATAAAAAAAAATATGTACAACAATTAAATACCTAATACTTAATACCTATTATGTGATTTAACAAAGTTAACATATTTTAAAATTCAAACAATTTATATACAAATTAAATTTGTTCATCTAATTCTAAAATTCATATGAATGTAAAATTGGATATGCAATACTATTATTAAGATTATCAAATATTATCATGTATTTACAAAAATTTGTTTGTTCAATATTTATAGCAGTGAAATTTTTAGATAAATCATCAACTATAGCAATACCTAATTTTAAACTATCAATAGGTTTACAAAAAAATGATCTAACCTGATTAAATATTTTGCATAGAAACACAGTGTTATTTATGTTGGGATCATAACAAATGTTAAATACTTTAAAAACACAAAGTTTATTTTGTTTTTTAAAACCTATATAAATATCTGAAAGAGATTTAATATTAATTTTAAGGCGATTGGAAGCAGCGTATTTATTTCACGTTTTAGACCTAAAAGCCTGACAAGATTACGCATACTTAAAATGATCATATTTCAATTCTGTAAAAAGATTTGAGTTGATCGACCTTTTTTCTAGGTTATTGTGGAAATCGATTTTTGATATTTTTTTAAAAATTGTTCTTAAATCTTATTTGAGTTTTTAAATTTTTTTTAAATTTTTAGATTTACTTAAGTGTCTTTTTTAAGAATGTTAAACAGTTATTCTAAAATTGACTTCCACAATAACCTAAAAAACACAATGACAAGTACAAATATTTTTACAGAATTAAAATACGATCATTTTGAGTTGACGTATTTTTGTCAGGCTTTTAGGTCTACATTGATTGAAATTAGTTTCCTCGTGGGAATAAAATATTTTATTTCATCAAATATAAAGACTTGTGCATGCGCGTGCGGGCCATAAATTGTTTCTCGGAAACGTTTGATACCGGCGCGCAACGCGAGCCGCCAGCGTATCTATATGGCTATATATAATTCCTAAATAGACTTATAATGAATTCAAATGAATTGCAATATATTTATAATTTGATATGTTTACTGTAATGAATTTACACAATATACCTACTGTACAATTATGCCCGAAGTTATCTATGGATTTAGTCGACACTTAGTAGTTAGTACTTAACGGCACTACATCTAAAGTTAAGTTTCAGTGCAGTATTAGTGTATTAGTATCAGTGCTTTAGATATTGGTGTTATATTTTCATTATTCCAAGTTCTCATAAAAAAATGAATAACAAAGATTATAGATACGGGACGAAAAAACGTCGGTATTTAAGTAAAACAATTAAATCTAAAAAGCAAAAATTAAAAAATTTTATTAAAACAAAAGAAAACCCAATAATTGATCTCCAGGTAAGTCCTAAAGTACCTTAATAATTTTGTATATTTTAATTCGATTAACTTTCATGAACAAATCATTATAAGCTATTTTATCAGGTTTCAGATTTAGGTGCACCGGTTAACAGCAACAGCGGTGATGAAATTATTTGTAGCAATTACTTACAAAAGTATGTATTATAAACTACAATATGTTGTAAAAAATGACGAATAATTTACATTATATTTGTATAACAGACATGATAATCGAACGCAGATTGAGGCTGAAAGAGAAAATATAAATTCTAATACCGGCGAAAAATCATTAAATAATATAATACCTGTCGAGTAAGTGTTGGCGTAATTTTATAAAATTGAGAATTAAAATTAAAAAATATTTTATAATTTTTAAAGGGTGAAATGTAGTGGTCGACGTTTAGTTGATATAATGTTTTTATTTGATGCTATTAAAAATATTGACCACCACCCATTTTACCCAGTTTAACAGTTGAAGTCGCTTACTGCTGTTGTGTGAGTAGTAACTGTTCATTTGTGTGAGTATCCAACACGCCACCACTACTACCCGCATATTCTACAACGGTGCGATATCCAAAACCGGTTTTAGTCAACTAACTTTATCGAATAATACAATAACAACAGTCATTAAGTCGTAATTAGAGTAGTATACGTATGTGACCCATATTAGGTCAACGGCCTGCTAAATAATTGCATAAAATAAAAATCACAAATAATTCATTCATAAATAGTTATAGTTAAAAATAAATCAATGGTAATACTGACTAACATATTTTATAAAAAAAAGTTTTAGAACGAATATTTATATCATCTAATTATTAATTAATTCCAACACAAGCTTTTAGCTTATAAAAAGTGTGCAATTTTTGCTTGTTTAAATTTCTTGTATCGCAAAACATAAATAAATATACAATAAAATCAAGATGTATTAGGAATAAAATAAAAAACTAAAGGTGACAGAATTAAACAATTTTTTCGGGAATGCCTGGTCTTATTGGTAATCCTCGATCAAACCTAGAATCGATTATTTCTGGAAGTAATGACTCCATATAAAATCGAGTAACAAATGGTTCAATTTTTGTATTCCAAAATGATTCATCTCTAGGTATTTTATCTATCACAAAACCTGCCAAAATCATAAACATTTAAAAACGATTAATAACGACTAGGTATATAATAATTTGATTACCTTTGGGACTCCATACAACAAAATAACAATATTTTTTTTCGGCAATATTAAGTTGGCCCTGTACTTGGAAATAATAATTGTCCGTTTTTTTTAAAACAAGCTTCCCCTTATAATCGGTCATATATTTTAATTTTTCTAGAGTAACCGCTTCCTGTGGTGTGTATTCTTTTATACTCGACGGACATTTTATTTCTATTATCGAGTCTTCGTTTATTAACCCGTCTGGACTCGCAGCCAAATAATGCAGGGATTTATGAATAAATAAGCCTGCTAACTGTATAGTTATTCCTAAAGTTTCTTGAACAGCGTTTCTGGCAATTGACTCATTTTCGATTCCATACCTATATAAACGGAATAATATTTAAATATAATGCATACTAATCTATAAAATAGTTACAAATTATAGTTATAAATTAAAATAAATCAATAAATAATATTTAGTAACTACGTCACAATCATTAAAAAACTTTAGCTTACCTCGTAGCTGAACTTCCTTGAAAAATATCGTACAAAATATGCTTTACAGTATTTGCACGGGAAGTTGTTGGTCGAAGCTTACAGACCTTTCCAAAGTTGGACGCAGTTAGTCGATATTTTCTATATTGTTGCCACATATCATTATCTTGCTGTCCAATTGTACTTCGTTCAATCGCTACTATCTCTTCAGATTTTAATGTTATTTTTTTCAAAAATAGTTCTTTTTTATTTTGATACTCATCAAAAGGCATATCAATTATTTCGCAACCCATTTCCACAGCCCCATAATCATCATCGGGTCCAGAAAATAATTTACGCTTATTCATTGTAAATCTATAAATAATATTAAGTGGTTGTAGTGTGATATTTATTTTTAAAAATATATAAATCAAATTACGTAGGTTTTTTAAAATTTAAACGTCGTCTTCTTGATAATTCGCGCATTTTATCAACTTTTTTAATATATTTTTTTGTAATTATACCAGGACTTAAATTAGTCATTTTTTTATGTAAATGACTAATGTAGTTAGATCCCAAATTAAACGATGTCACTGCAGTATGACACCTAGCACCATATGATCCTAAAATAATAATTTAAGATTTAAAAAAAATACAATATTTACCTACAATATGATTTTTTTATAATAATTATACCTCGTAAAGAAAAGTTGATTCTTTTGCCACCAACGTACTTGGCAATCACGTTATTAAAACCTTCAACCACATTGTTATTGACATTATAGATCAGGCTCGATACATGATGTGCAACTATATTTCTGGCCCCTAAGATATCAGCCCATAATCCAGAAGTTTGCATTTGAGGAACTAGATTAACCTCATTTTCTTTCGGGCCTTTACAAAAATAACTAAAAAATAAATAAAATATAATTTATACATAATATATGTATTGTAACCCACTAACTTAATTTTAAAAATAATTATTGTTCATTTGATTTGTAACGATTAAAAAAAAATTAATTACCTAGCACAATCATCATGGTAGCCAAATACATGGTATGGGCTATTCAAAATATCATGTTTTAAAAGGGCGACTTTTTCATTATGACTAAGATTCATTTCTTTTCTAAAAGCTATTGCCTTCGTCACTGCACATCTTTAAAAAAAAAAACGGGTAAGTGAGTATCGTTCTGCTGTACATTAGGGGGTGGGGTGGACCTCGGACTAAAGTAGATTAAATTTGAATGCAATGATAGGTATCATTATATACGAAAAACGATTCTGAACGGAGATGATTTGTCAGTCTAGGATATATTATATAAAAATCTAAAA